>CATIWO010263956.1:0-33171 GCA_949673435.1 Macaranga tanarius | reverse complement strand
GTGTCATTCCATACTCTAGATTAAACTGTCCAAATAATTCACACACATATCCAAAAATCCTGAAAATATTACTGAATCTAGACATGGGAGTCTATTTCAAATTACAACTGGAATTACTCAATTTGGATGTGTGTGAAATTAATTATAAATTTTTAAGTAAAACCGGGTAAAACAGAGAAACAGAGGGACAGACTGAGCACGAGAATGTTTAGCTGTGCCAGTCACCATAAACGGCAGAATTTCGCTTTCCTCAAAACACAAGAGTTGTAGTAGACTCTCTGAAGTTTTCATAACACTAAAGCTTGTTCAAATCAGAGGTCTACAAGTCAAGTTATGATCAAAACAAGGGGACTGAAAAATAGGGTATTTCAGAACCCGAATTTACAACTTCAACCCTAACTTCAATAAATCAAAATAAATACAAAGCGTACCACAAATGATGCTCAATCCACTTATAAATCTTCTTTAGCTCTCCAATTTGATAGCTAGCTGTGTAAAGAATTTCTACAATTCCCCAAAGCTCTCAATTTTCCCTCTTCTTCCTCTTCTCTTCTCTAATTCTCCACACCATTCTTCTAACATATACCCACACTCACATAACTAATCCCACCAATTAAAACACACCAAATGCCTCACCAAAAGTCTCCCTCACTTATTACTTACTAACAAAATATCTTAATAATAACAATAACAATAATAATAAAAATAAAAATAATAATTATAATAATAATCACAATAATCAACAATTATCTCTTAATATAATATTATAACAAATATCTCCGCCAATCTCTACACACCCTTAATGACTTAGGATAATTACTCCAAAGGTCCACAACTTTCTAATTGAACAAAAAGGTCTAAACTTATCTTTCATTCACACCCCTCTCTACCAAAATGCATATGTCCCACGAATATGCAACTCATAACTCTATGCCACATGTGATAAAAATTATTATGCATGAACGGGAGTTCCAAAATGACAAACGTTACAAAATAAATTTATCTAATAATATAATGTATCAAAATAAATTTAGGCCTTAAATATAATTTTGAAAAAAAATTTAATTTATTTACTAAATATTTTTATAAAAATATAAATTAATTTGTTAACCAACTAAACTACTTGGAGGTTGTTTGTAATTTTTATTAACCTTTCTAAAACGTTTAAGGTTCAATTTGAACATTATTCCAATGAATTGCAATCTAGTTGCCTACTTGCCTATTTATTATAAAAAAAATACCAGCATAACAAAGCACATGTAAATCAGGCAAAGCTAACAATGGAGAAGAAGCTATCCTCAGTCGCAAAGACATTTACTCCTTCACCAATTCAAGAACTTTCCCACTTAGCTCAAAGATGCAACGCCATCAACCTCGCCGAAGGCTTCCCCGACTTCCCTGCTCCAATCCTACTCAAAACCGCTGCCGTTTCCGCCATCAATTCCGACTTCAACCAGTACAGGTTGCTATTTTTTAAATTGTAGCAAACACAGCTCTTTTCTTTTTCTTTTTGCTATAACTAACGCAGCCCAACTGCTGTAAATGAAGGCACGTTCAAGGAATTTGCGACCATGTGGCTAGAATTTTGAAGGCAATGCATGGTTTAGTTGTTGACCCTCTAACTGATGTAGCCATTTGCTGTGGCCAAACTGAAGCCTTTGCAGCTGCAGTGTTTGCTGGTGTATTTTCTAGTTGCCATTTCCGTTGCAATTATTTTGTTTATTTAACGAACACTTCTATGTTACTTTTTTCCTTTTGGACAGTGATAGACCCTGGAGATGAAGTTGTTCTGTTTGACCCTTCATATGAAACATATGAGGCGTCCATTAGAATGGCTGGAGGAATTCCTGTAAGCATTTTTGTTGTTAAATTACTGAGATTGCTCGTTCGTGATGATATTTGATGAGAGAAACATGGGTTTGTTACAGGTATTTGTAGCACTTGACCCTCCATTTTGGACATTAGATTCAAACAAGTTCTTGGGCTCTTTTACTAGCAGAACAAAAGCTGTCATATTAAACAGGTTAGAGAGTTGACTTGAGGGAATTAAGAAGTTGCTGGACCAAAAGTATTTTCACTTGTGTTGTGCGTGATTTAAGTCTATAGTTGACGTTTGTAACCAAGATGAGAATAGTAACGGGCAGGAGAGGTTTTTATATATTATTCCATTTTATAGCATTTCTATGTTTTTCCAAGGCAGATTGATTCTCTTAGTTTATCAAATTGAAGGAAAAAAATGTTCCACAAAAATTTGCACATTGGCTACTGACTCTGCAACTATAAATTTCATAGGGAGTTGTTCTTGATCATCTCAGCAAGAACACAATTAAACTGTGTATTCAACAACCTACTTGCCACAATTAAACTCTATAATTTTGTTTTGTTACCTAAGATTCGGATTCTCATTTGGAGGAAATTGGAGAAACGAAATTGTAACATGCCACAATCTGTAAATATTTTAGGATTGCTTAACATTTTCAAGAATGATGTCTTAGACATCATAAATTTGTAATTTTGCTGATATGAAGTGGCACAGTCCTCAGAATCCAACTGGGAAAGTTTTCTCCAAAGATGAGCTTGAGACCATTGCAGAAGCTTGCTGCAGAAGGGATTGCCTGGCCATAACTGATGAAGTATGGTAATCCTTCTGCTTTCTTTTGTGAACGTTAAGGTGATTAAACAAGATTAGTTCTTCATTGGTTGGTGCTACTAGTCTCATGCTCCTTTGTCCATCTGAAAAAAACTAACCTAATGTAAAGCCTTTTGAACTTTAGGAACTAAGAAAAGCTTAAAAAACTTGCTAATATTAATTGGAATGGCGCAAGTTTAGATGCTTTCATCTCCTTTTTCAGTTCTTTTTGTGGTTCTAAGATTCTGTTTGTGCAATTATACTTGCAAAAAATAAGTGACTTGAATCTCCAATATCTTAAGGATTTCTTGCCCTGCAGGTGTACGAGCATATAACATATGATGGCATAAAACATATATCACTGGCCTCACTTCCGGGAATGCAAGAGCGGACTATCATCACTTCATCCTTATCAAAAACTTTTAGTGTCACAGGTCTGACCAGATGAGTTCTTAACTGAATTGATTAATTCTGCAAAATCCCTTCTTTCTGTATTATAAATCCCTTCGTCATTCGCACTCTTCTAAGGTGCCACATTTCTTTGAGATAAATTAGTGAAAGCATCATAAAATATTTATTTCCTTGTACATCACATGGAAAGGAAATCCTATTATGGGAATCGCATACCATGTGTTTTTTTTTTTTTTTTAGAGTGAAGTGGAGGTGTCCTGAGGACATTAAATTAATGAATTATTGCATGAAGTTTCACTCTCACTGTTGTTGTGTTATCTATTAGGATGGAGGGTTGGATGGGCAGTTGCTCCAGCTTTCTTTGCCTCTGCAATCAGAAACATTCATGTTAAAATCACAGATTCTGCTCCAGCACCTTTCCAAGAAGCTGCCTTGACTGCTTTAACAAGCCCCTTGGAATACTTTGAATCATTGAGAAGAGTAGGCCCTGAAAAGCTTTATTCTTATTCTGTTTTTTAAGTTCAATTGCCTATCAAAACTTTTGGTACAGAATTTGGCATATGGTCATAGGCCCCAGTAGAACAGCTCCATTGATATTGTTCTTGGGAGCTTTAAGCAGAAGATCCCATGGTTCAAATTTCTTTGGGATGGGGTGGAGGGGGATTTATGAACTAGGAAAGGACAACTTCATTGCTAATATCATTTTTGTTCTTTTCAGGATTATCAATCAAAACGAGATTACATTGTGAAGTTACTTGCTGGTGTTGGTTTTCAGATTCAGTTTAAGCCTCAGGGTTCATTCTTTTTATTTGCCGAGCTTCCTGAAAATTCCTCACTTTCTGATGTAAGTACCTTGTTACTTTGTTGATGATCTGTTCATAATCATATCAAGGTTCTGTAGTTGTTTTTGTAGTGTTTATTTCAAATTGTTGTTCTGCTTCACACGAGCAGATGTCTGGTGGTGGTTCTAACTCAACTATTATGTTTCTGGCTTGCTAATTTTCATTTTGATGGTTCAGGTAGAATATGTTAAGAAGTTAATAGAACAAGCTGGGGTGGTTGCTGTACCAGGTCGTGGATTCTTTCACACAAATTTGCCTGTTGAGAATTCATCACAGGCAAATTATAACTACCAAAAGAGGTACATCAGGTTTGCTTTCTGCAAAAGCAGGGCTACATTGGCCGCTGCAGCACAAAACCTTGGTGAGTTTCAGCTGCTGCAGGGTGTTTCAGGCTGTGTTCACTTGGTTAAGGATACCTGATGCCCTTTTTTTTTTTTCTAAAATGGAGTCAGTGTTACTATAATTGAACTATCAGAAAGTCAATGCAGTGATAAGTACGGGATACTGGAAATTGCAGTTTGTAACATACTGATCTAATCACAGTTTACAAAAAATTGCTTACTTGACAAGAAGTCACATTTCTTGTTTAAGAAACGAGTGTTTTAGAAGCATCTCATGGTGTCCAAGGTGCTGGAGGTGGCGGTTCAAATGTGTACAAAGGAGGAATTGCAGAAAATATTGTATTCTTGTCAATTTTAGAATTCCTTCCACCTGTCAAAGCCACAAGCGCAGCAACAAGACCAGCATTTCCTGTAATGGTAGGCTCTGTATAAGTGTAGTTGGAACGGATATCCTGGAACTCATCCTCTTTATCTGGGCCAGCAACCATGGCTCCTATTATAGTATTTGGATTTGGTCTTCGACTAACTCGCCATTTCCACCCTCCTTTACAACCATACTTGGCCTTCTTGTTTGGAATTGAAGCACCACGATGGTGTACTTGCCGTGGGAAACGGTTGCCAAAACCGACAATGTAGCTCATACTATGGGGATTTTTACCTAGGATGTAATCAATCTGGCTCCTTGCAAAATTGCGCAAATCTTCATTCATGAAAAATTTAGGACCGCAGCGCCATCCTGCTACCAGATTAGCTTCAAGATAATCACTGAAAAGGGTAGCCATAAAAGCTGCATTTACTACATATTGAAGAGGCCTTGGTCCACCATGGTTTAGTTGGATCAATCCTCCTTTGGTTCGAGTAAAGCTGGGGAAAACAGGAAGGTATGAGCACATGATATCTTCTACATTGTTGTGAAATGCGCTCAACATTTCTTCATATGGATAACCGTAACCCAAGAAAATTCTCATACGGCTTAGAAGCAACTGCGCTCCAGCATGCTTGTTGTTCCAGTTTAGTATACCGCGATTCGGACCTCTCCAGAAAGCATGGTCTTTGTTTGCCAGGTCAGGAGAGGTAGCAAGCTGAAGGTAGGTAGAATTTCCAGTTGCACAATACAACCAAGCTCCACCCCAAACAAACTCATCCCAGAAACCACTAGAGTTGTAGAAATTGGAAGGTGGATCTGGACTACCAGTGTACTTCTCACCTTGACCTTTAGTAGCAAATTTGAACAGTTTTTCAGCACCGCCGACAAGTTTCTTTGAATAGCCCTCATTGTCCCTGAATACAATGGAGGCAGCAGCTAATGCAGCCACTGTTTCTGCGGCCGAGGCTGGGCAGTTATTACACCGGGTTGTGACACGTGGATAGTTATCATCAGTGTCAATGTCTTCGGGTCTCATCCAACAATATTGATCATGCTCTCCCCCAACTTGTGTAGCTATACTGGCTATCCATTTATTAGAGGAATTGAAAGTTTTGAGAAGGTAGTCAGTTCCCCATTTGATGATATCTTTGACATGATCAAGCTCTCCAGCAGCTTCATATTTTGCACTATATTCTAGGACGCTCCAACTCAAAATCGTCATGGCAAAAGATGCAGGAAAGGTGTACTTGATAGCATTACCAGCGTCATAGTAGCCGCCAGCAATTTCATCCTTTAGGCAGGAGTCGCCCCTCCATGAAATATTATTTCCCTCCGGAAGTCTTCCAGCTGCAGCATTTAATTAATTAATTAATTAATTCAGCACCAAAAATCAGAAGATTATTAGAAAAAATGACCATAATATGGAGACTGCTTGTATATTTACTATGAAATTTAATACGACTACTGCTCATCGACATGGTGATGATAAAACTACGCATTATTATGCAACGGTATCAGTGGATTAATGGTTCCATTCCCCAAAATAAGTTGATGGAATCCCCAGAAGTGAGGGTTAGTGGGTTCATGAACAGTACTTGACTCACTAACTTGTCCATTTGACCATTCATGGACCATGATCCATTAGATCATGGTCTTACATATGGCGGTCGGATTCATTACCAGATCACATGATCAATTAGACTGTGGCTCAGGAAAGAGATTCTCATGATACTACAGTTTAAAATCCTGCAAGCTTAGAGGGCCAAAGCCAAGAATTGTTCATGCAAGCACAATAAAGAGAAGAAAGAAAGAGAGTGGAAGTACATCGCTGAGCGTTGAAGAACATAAGCGCTTGGTGGAGTGCAATGGTGTAGTTGTCAGGGCCAGTGGCGCGATGCCGGTGGCGAATATTTTTGGTTGCAACTGCAACAACCAAGGCGATGAAACCTCCTACAACAACCAAAACCATGAGAGTCCTTACCATCATGCAGTTCACATAGCTCCCCCTCTTTTTCCTCCTCTCAATCTCTCTCTCTGGTCTCAACAGCCAGCTCTGCTTCACCTCCTCCTCCGATTGCGACCTATACGCTCCCCTGTCTAAGTCCCTGTCCCCGTCGTCGGAGGGTGCAATTAAGGGGCTTATTTCGAAAGAACCACCCCATATGTTTCTGTCCAGCATATCGCTTTCTTTTTTCTTGACTCGGAATATTTCTGGCTTCCTGAGTTTTGCTAAGTCTCTGTTGCTGATTTAGTGGTGAATTAAAACTGCCATGTAAATAAGGCATCAGAGCTGTCAAAGGTTTAATACATAGTGAAGAAAGGAAACAATTTCAAAAATTATTCGTAGAATCACATACCATGTATGTAGCATTGTCATCTATTACCTATTTTAATTGCATGACATAGCTTCTTAGGATATGTATTAGAGAAGTTTTATAGGGTGGATATGATGATGACTTGCTTGCCACACAACTATCCATTTGTATATGCATGTATTGCTGATGCCGAGTAGCCTGCGTTCCCATTGATTAACCCTGTTGGCCTCCCTAATTAAAAACAAATTAATATACTGTATATATGCATGCACTAATGTATACTGTTTGTTGATTTTTTGGAAAAAAATTAAAATGCTTTCTGCTATTTTACATGTCTCAAGTTCTCCACTCTCATCTTAATTTGGTGAATTTTTCATTAATAATGGGCTTTGATTGAGATTAGGATTATGATTTTTTTGTATAATGATTTGCTTACATGAGAGCAGAGATTTTATAAAGTAAAATTTACTTTCTTAATAATTATCATTAGATAATTCAAAGTGAAAATAAAGTCACTCTAGAATCTCCCTCAAATTAAAATAGATAAAGAGTCAAAATTAGCAAAATAAATAATTAAAAAAATTATATCATACCATCCTATTTGGTAAAAAAAATACATGATTTTAATTTTTAATATACAATATTTAAATATAATGAAAATGTGCTTTTAACTGTAATTTTATTTTTATTTAATTATTATTAGATGAAATTGATTTTGTATACTTAGTAAAGATTATTAAGGATATAATTCTTTTTTCTTTATGAAATATGTATTATATTGTAATTTTATTTTATTTTTTTTGTCAAATTAGATTCTAACTAATTTAATTCATCCAGATAGAACCATAAAAGCACAAAGGTCTCCAAATTGTAATTTTATTTTTAATTATAATTACTTTTATTTTGGTTGGTGACCGTGGGATTAGATTAACTTTACAGTTTAAACAAATCACAATGAAAAACTAAAATTGGAAGACAATTATAAATGGTTGACCACATCACCAGACCTTTGACTAATTACCCGCCAGCAGAACGAAAGTAAACTACGAACAAAGTGAAGTGACGCTTACACTATGCATGGCAACTAGAGGGGAAGAAAAAGGAAGATTTTTTAAAGGGAATGAAAGGGAAGGGAAGGAAAGGAAATAAAAATTATAGATGTTGTTGTATTTGGTAACTTACTAAGGGGAAAAGAAGGGGAAATAAGGAGAAATATTTAAAAAGGAAATATAATTTAAAATTATAATGTATTTTGGAGTTGAAATTTTTTACACCCCAATTTGGAGTGTAATCATTTTTCCATCCTATAAGAGGAATGAAGGGGAATAATTCCCCTTCAATTCTTTTCCCCTTCAATTCCCTTATCGTATCCAAATAACATAAATTTTGATTCACTTTATATTCCCTTCTCTTCCCCTTCAATTCTACTCCATCCATGCATAGCCTTACAGCAGTTGTTATTGGCGGCATCAATTGAACAAACCAAAAATCGATTCACGAAAACGGCTAAAAACGATGTCCGCTCTGATCACTGCCGCTGAAGATGATCAACGGCAACGCCTCCTCAACCATAACATTTCACCTCCTAACGGACACCAACGCCAAGAAATCGCACCTTCCTTACCATCTGACGAACCGGAACCACCGTCGTCTTCTCCGCCTAATCAACGGCTCATTTCTCTCGACGTCTTCCGTGGACTCACCGTCGCTGTAAGGATTCTACTCTCTATTAATAGCTTTAGCAGTTTTTAATCCTTGATTAGTAGCAGTGGGTAAAAATGTAGTGAAGTGTATTTAGTTTAATTTTATTTGATTAGATTAATTTTACAGCTGATGATTTTAGTTGATGATGCCGGAGGAGCTTTTCCTTCTATTAATCATGCCCCGTGGTTTGGTGTGACACTGGCAGATTTCGTGATGCCATTTTTTCTCTTTGGCGTTGGTGTTTCTATAGGTTTAGTATTTAAGGTGAATCTCTCAGACTTGTAATTTGACTATGTTTATGAAGTCTGTATGTTACATGATATTTTTGGTATTGTGCAGAAAATATCTAATAAATCAGTTGCGATGAAGAAAGTCATGCTGAGGACAATTAAACTGTTTCTTTTGGGTGTCTTGTTGCAAGGTAGGTTTCTATTTGCTATAAATGATCATGATTTTTCTGTCATTTCAAGTCTAGTGACTAAGTTACAAGTTTTTTCCTCTTTGTTTGTTTATTTTGATGTTTCAGGTTGTGATGTTAGAAGTGTTTTAACTATTTTTCATGTGTGTTATTAGTGCAAGTTGTTTTGATTATTAGAGTTGCTTTATAGTCTTGCACTTTGTTGACATTAGGCTAATAAAACTTGGCTCTGCATTTCTTATTGGAATTTACTTAGGTGGGTATTTTCATGGGCGTAACCATTTAACGTATGGGGTTGATGTGGGCAAGATACGTTGGATGGGTGTACTTCAGGTAAAATTCTTAAGAAGAATCAGCTGAATCTAGTTTGTTGTTTGGTTTAAAGGATTTAGAAATGGCAGATGTGAAATTTTTGAAATGCCTGGATTTACTTAGAGTTAAAATGCCTATTAGAATCATAGATACAATTCCACAGGATATAACAGATCAATTGGTAATCTTCATGTAACCATGGCCAAAAAAAAATGGTAATCTTCATGAGTTTTGCATGAATAGGGGAATGCCTTGATTTATGAAGACTTCATGTGACAGGAATATTTATAAATCTGCATAAGAAGCATTGCATCATACGACTCTATAATCCATGTAACTTGTTTAATAGTTCTGTTTCTTTTATGGTTGACAAATTTTGGAAGCGAAATTTTACTTCCGATGTATGATTATATATATAAAGCTAAGTTTTCTATAATTTGCAGAGGATATCAATTGGGTATCTGTTCGCTTCAATGTCAGAGATATGGCTTGTGGACCATATCATGGTTGACTCTCCTTTGGCTTTCGTGAAGAAATATTACATTCAGTGGTTAGTTCTGTTAAAATTCATACCATTTCTTACACTCTTGCTACTCCTATGCAAGTAGACAGTGTGGTCAACTGGTTATATTGAGACCAAGAGTTCTGGATGTCTTTTATGCATATTTTTTTTTTCAATATTTGCTGTTTACATAATATAACTCTTCCTCTGGAAATTATTAACAAGCCATTATTTTTTATGAAGGAGAAACTAGATTAGAGGTGCCTTTTTTGGCAAAGTTTGTCATGATCAGGTAGATCATATGACAAAGTAGCTTAATTCTAGATTTACTTCATTGCCCATCTTATGTTCGTTATGAGTGTAAGAAATATTATTTACATCAATAGTAAAGCTGGAGGTACATTTTGTATTCATCTAAATTGACAAAAACATCTTTAATTCTTTACTTCATTTTCAAGTTATCTAAGTTGATGACATTCTGTTCCTATATCTATCTTGTCAACATTTTAAAATGAAAACATTTGCTTTATTTTGCAGGATGGTTTCTTTGCTACTATGCTCTTTGTACATGTGCTTGTTGTATTTCCTTTTTGTTCCAAACTGGGAATTTGAAGCTTCAAGCCTGAATCTGTTTGATTATGCATCTGGTACTCAAACTGTGAGTTGAATCATATAATCTTAGCACTTAATGAGAAAATTCTGTAAAGTCTTATATCCACATTATCCACAATGAAAATTTTGGGCAGTTGGAACAAATGATGACAAATTTTCCCTCTGAAGTTTACATCTTAATTATTTTTGCTATTATGAAGCCTTAATTCCATTCTTTCTTTCTCTACTTCTATGTTCTGGAACTAATTTGGATCAAGTGTGTGTTTTATAGGTGACTTGTGGGGTAAGTGGAAGTCTTGAACCTCCTTGTAATGCAGTTGGCCTGATCGATCGATTTATTCTTGGTGAACATCATCTCTATCAGCATCCTGTGTACAGACGAACAAAGGTTATTTCCTGGATAATGCTCCAGCAGCAACTTTTTTTCCTGTAAAGGATTTTAACCTTAATTATTCATTCAGCAATGTAGTGTTAACTCTCCTGACTATGGACCTCTGCCTCCAAATTCACCTTCTTGGTGCCTTGCTCCATTTGATCCTGAGGGTATCTTAAGGTTAGCTTTGCTGCCACTTACCACTATTAAACTTTGTTCTGTAGCTGAGAAGGAAGCTGAAAAGGAAATATATGGATGACATACATGTGCATTTCTTGCTTATTGGTTAGTTTTCTGATGATAGTGAGAAGAAAGTGGTAAATAGATATTCATAAATTCATATTGTGTGATTATGGAAGCCTGTTGAACACTTAAAGAATGCTCAATGTATTCGTGCATAAGATTATTTGCTTAAGCGTCAGGCCATTGATCCATCCTTTTGACAAACTAAAGACCTTTTTCTATTGTTTATATTCAATGTGTTTGAAAGTGAATACTAAATTGGTTTGCTGAACAAAAAATTTTCAGTTCCTTGATGGCTGCTGTTACATGTATTTTGGGCTTGCATTTTGGGCATGTACTTGTTCATTTTAAGGTATGATACTTATTTGGCTAGGAATAGGTGTGCGTTTATAAGTTAATTATCTCATGCCTTTTATCATGTGAATGCTCATAGATCTGTCTTAACAATGAGGTTTGATGTGGATTCTGCTGATATATATGTGCTATAATTTTTTGTTACAGGACCACATGCAGAGGGTACTTTTGTGGTTGATCTCTTCATTCTCTTTGCTGATTACTGGATATGTTTTGAAACTGCTTGGTAATTACATATTAAACAGTCTACTGAATAATGGGTTCAGAAGATCCCCTTTGTTTTCTCTAGATAATGTTTCTGAATATTGCAGGCGTTCCTTTTTCTAAACCACTCTATACATTGAGCTATACTTGCATCACGGCAGGAGCATCAGGATTGCTTTTAACCATCATCTTTTATGCAGTGAGTTTATTGCTCTACTAATTTGGGGATATACGCCTTTTTGCGCAGGCTCCATTCAAACTTTATATGCAAAACTTGGCATAAAGGTTTGACTCTTGGATTTGTAGTTCTCTTGGCAGAGAAAGTGTTTAGCTGTCATTTCATTCCCATATCCAGAAAGTACACCTGGTCTCCATTACAAATGACTTGCTTTACCCGAGCAACATGAGATATTTTTATGACTTCAAGTTGCAAAAGGTTTTGAGTAATTGAGATTGTGAAGATATGGTAAAATGTGAAGAAAATTTATTATGATGACCCGTGTAAATTATCCTCAAGCTTTTCATGTATGAATGTTGGGCATTTGGATTTGAGAATATTTCCATCTCCTCGTCATGTTTTATGATTATCTGCTCAAACAAAGCGATCAGACTCTTGTATATAACCAGTATTTTCAGGTCCCACAGATTTGTGCAAGGGAAAGTGATTTCAGATGTCAGGCTCCTGCCATTCCAAGTGGCTAAATCTGCGAGACTTTTTTGGTTTACATAGCATGTGCGGCTTGAAGAGACAAATGTATCTCATGTTTGGTAATGGACCAAGTGTGCTCTGTGGATGGGAATGACAACTACTCTCTCAGACAAGATGACAATAGAATTGGAAATTTAAGTATTATCAAAAGTTGACTAATTATTTGCTGAGAATTATGTTCTAATATTGCCATCTGTGTCCTGTGGGAGTTTATAAATGTATCAAATTATTGGTACATTCTGTTGTATAGGTTCCTCCAAAGGCAAGTTTCATTACTTTGCACCAAGTTCTTAAGCTAAAATCATAACATAACAGCCGAGGCCCATTCTGTTCTACATACATGTATGTGCATATAGGGCAGAGGAAACTATCAAATATTCATAGGTGCATCTCAAAATGTTTATTGTTAACAGTAGCAAATTATTATGCCATGCTTGGGAGATATGGAAGTGGTTGTGAATTTATGGGGCCGCATAGAAACTTGTTGCTCCAGCTTTAAATGCCATTCTGAATGTCCTTATCATGTGGTGTTAGTGTTAATAGGAGAAAGGAACTGCGACGTCCATCGCAAAAAAAAAATTACAAATTTGCCCCCCACAATACAGGGGCAGATTTGATTTGATTTTTTTTTGTTAGGACAATCTTGTAATATCAGCATAAAAGATTGTCCTAGGAGAAATTGCATTGACCTGTATGTGGTGCAGGTTGATGTCAAGCATTTTAGAAAGCCAATGGTGCTACTTCAGTGGATGGGAATGAATGCACTCGTTATTTATGCTTTGGCAGCCTGTGAACTTTTCCCTGCAGTACTGCAAGGTTTTTATAGGCGTTCACCTGAAAACAACTTGGTAAGGCCTTCATCTCTTCTTGCTTATTATTTAACCTACCTGAAAATAACGGGCCCCTTTTGATTTTATTTGCTTAATTTTATTTTTGCCTTAACCTTGTGTTTGAATGAAAGCATTTGATTTGAAATTTCTTAATACAAATCCACATAATAAGTGATTTGATCCAGAAAAATTCAAACTCATGATTAAATCCCTTACATCCAATCACAATGTTGTGGGATAAAATGGACGTTGTGGGTTTGCTTGGATTTTTCAATAATTCTATAGGCTGACTTGACCAAAAATGACTTCCAGGTTGACGGAACAGAATCTTTGTTGCGGGCCATACTCCATTCAGAGAGGTGGGGCACCCTAGCTTTTGTGATTTTGGAAATCTTATTTTGGGGCCTTGTTGCTGGTTTCCTACACATGAAAGGCATATATGTAAGACTGTAAAAGCCATGTACATACTTTCATGTTCACTGTGAATGACAGGCTTTTGTTCGTTTAGTAATATTTTGACATATTATGCATTTATACACTTCATATGTTAATACAGTCTACTTGTGGTTTTGGCCATCCTTGCTGAATTCTCTTCCCTCCACATTGCTAACTTACTATTATCCCTCAAAACCTTCAAACCATAATAGAGTTAGGTGTTTGCCTCTCTGGAAGATCGCCATGAGCTTTCCCTATCTCATATATATTAATATCACAAGTTTATTTATTTTAAGCTCTATAATTCATGGGTCTTTTCCCCGGATTCAGCTGGAACCATGACTGTGCCTAAAGTTATTTTGAGATAGAGACAAGACATTTTCTGATTTTATTGTTCATGACAGGCGTAATCTGTTAATCATGCATTAGAACAGGAAAAGAAATTTAAAAAGATGACACCAAAAAGAAAAAGGAGACACAAAGAAAAGGACAATTTGATGAGTTTTGTGAGACCTACAGCTGCGCACGACTTGGTAACTAAAACTCAGTTTTGGAACATAGGCACTTGAAATATTAGAAATTCTCCCCCAAAAAAAAAAAAAAACAAAAAAAAAAAGGCAATTGCTTGTGTGGAATTGCCAAATTCTTATTATCGAGCTCAGCTTTAACTCCCTGAGATGGAAAAATGCATTTTTAAGGATTTTATGGTAGAAGTTGCAATGCTGGTTAAATAGAAAGTAGACATATATACATTAACACATATATACGGATATAGCAAATAATCTGACATTTTATTTTCTAAAGAAAAGCCTAAAAAATTCAATCCACAAATACGGCTGTCAAAAGTAGGTTAGAGTTCACAAGCATAAAGCTCTCGACAGAGTTTCCGTGCAAAAGGGGGGATTTTATAGGAGCACAACACACTATTATTTCTGATAAGCCCTTCAGGATAAAAAGAACACTTCAGCACTTTTTAATCAAAGCTCACAAGTTCATTAATTACCCCAAAGGTGAAAAAAAGAGTAAGTGGAATAAGAATCCAAAGATCAATTATTGTCTTTGATAAAGTGTCAAGTAATTAAAGTATAATAATACTCACATTAGGGAGCTTGTTTACACCATAGTAAGGGCTATATACACATATATATGCACATCAAAGGTGGCTGCTTTGGTATATTTGGTTTCTTCCTTTTAAAGGTACATATAGCGTATAGAGTTTCCTTTCGGCCATAAACAACTAAACAAGTATACCCTTATAACTTTGCCAGCTTCAGATTCCACCACCACATGCTGATGTTAACTTGGAATAGATGATGACGATGATTGTGCCTTTTGCAAGTCCATATATAAGTAGCTATTAGATGTGTCCCCTGCACATAATATTTTTTTGGCTACTTCTTTCTATATTTGAGAGAGATGGCAACTGAAAAAGCCAATGCTGAGATGCACACTGACAGCAACCGAGAGAACTCTGCAGAGTCATCACCTGTCAGCGGGGAATCAACTGCTCCTCGTTTTGGAAAAGCACTAGCACACAGGGCACTTTATGGTTCAAGCAGTCGCCGTGGTGGAAGCGGAAGCAGAAAGGTAAGAAACAATGACACGAGAACATTACCAAGTAGGCTAAGCAAGGTTTCTGTGGCTGATGATGAAGAAAAGTAGGGAAAGATTGCTCCATATATAGCAAATGTACTATGTATCAAACATCGTATAGTTTCATGACATTCTGTTATGCACCTTCTTGTAACATACTCAACTAGTAATGAAGCTTCATGTAGTACAAACTACAAACTAGCAACAACAACAACAATAACCAAGATCAAACGAACAATTTCTCATTTTTCTGAACAATTTGGCAGGGCAACAAGCAACACAACCCACCCCTGCATTTTATTTCTTTTATTATTATTTTTTTTTATCACCAGGACATGAATCCATGCCATTTTCAGAAGTTCATTTCATTTACATCTGGGACATGACTTGACTTCCCATTAACACATGCACACAATATCTAATATGCAACCTGCATATAAATATAATGTTCTTTTAATTAAAAAACATTGGCTATTACACATAAAATTAAATAACGTGTTACATGAAATTAATATGATCATCATCTTAAAATCAGACACAAAATATGTATAGAAAGTTAGTTCCTTGTGACTTGTGAGATTGAAATAGCGGATTCGAAAACAAAATTAAATACACCCAGAAAAGCATAGACTAGTCACTAGTGGACGACCGTATGGCAGTACTTAGGTCTATTTTTGACCGTTGGATTACATTGACTGGTTGATACGTTATGGCTGGATACATGAGAATTTGCCAGAATGGCTAATTTGGTTGCCGTTAGCCAGCTACACGGCTAGTACACTAAATTGCGCTGTGTTAAAAATGGGTTCGTCTGGGCCTAAGCTTTAGAGTCTTATATATTGGGGCAAACTAATTTATTGACCCATTTAGGACCAATCCCATTTAATTTGATAGGTCCATGGTTTTTAAACTTTTGCTCAAAGATCTGCGTGCAAATTAATACTTTGGATTATTATCTTTTTTTTTTTAATTTTTTTTTTATGTATTATTCGGCATATTACACCATTATTAAATAAAAGGTGCGTATAGTTTAATTATAATATTTAAGATATTATTTAAAATCTAAAATTTAAGATAGTATAGAAGTACATATATTTAGCACCAAATTATTATTTGAATATGCATACGTAACTCCTAATATATTGTATCTATTTAGCATGTGATCATAGATAAATTATTTTTATTCATTTCTCTTTTTAATTGTTGGAGAAGCCATTTCATGTTGGAAACTTTCACTCATCTTATGAGCCCTCGCTCCATTATTAGTGATGAAAAACTCAAGTGTTTGCCACTAATATGTGATTAAAATTTAGAACCATGCTCTTGTTTTTTTTTTTTAATTACATTAAATGCAATTACTGTGGCAAGGAAACATTATAAGCAGGGAATTGGGTTGGGAGGCAAATAGTAATAATATTGGGCAAATAGGGTGATGACATTGACATAACACACTTTTAGATATTTATTTCAAAATTAAGATGATTTTATTTGGTGCTATTTTATGAGCAACTCATATTATTCCAAATCTTGATATGCAATCAATTGATGGATATTTTCCATAGAATGATCATGTATCAGTTCATTTTCACTATGCGAGCATAATCACTTACACCACAACCAATTATCAAATTTTAAAATTTTAGAAACGTCAGTCTAATAAAATCTATAAAATTTTTATTTATATAAAAGACAAACTTTTGAAATTAGGGGCAATTCATAAGTATAATCATCATTAAGATAAAATACATGCCTTGCAATCAACTCCTGTCTCATTATGCGCTGCATTCTGTTTTTTGTGTAGCATCACTGTTAGCAATTCTCGTCCACTTATCTAAAAAACACAGTTGCTCTAGCTAATTTTGAAGATGGGCATGTACTATTTATAGGCAAGGGACAAGGGCCCTCGATTGAACTTCTTGTAGTCATGTAAATACACAAATCGCATGATTTAAGGAGCTGGTTTTATAGAAATATGTGTCCCAAATCATGTCACAAAATTATGTAACTACATGAGAATAATAAGAATTGCCATCGAATATATGAGTCCCCACTTCTGATTAAAGTATTGCACGTTTAATGTTTGTTGTCAAATACCCATGTTCAAGCATTGGCTAGCATATGGCACATGTGATCATACTATATAATAATTACTGATCTCATCGATTTTGAATAAATTCTTACCTAGCCGAAAAGTGTGCTCAAGTCAGTGATGAGATAATGCACTAACTAGCCAGAAACAAACAAGCACCTAGTGTGCTAAGTTGACCTTAAGTACTACTGATATAATTTAGTAGCCATTAATAAATTATATGAATCCATGAGGGTCTCGTTGGTGCTGGATCCATCCAAGCAATCGCCTAATAGAGGCTTCAAGCCTCTTCAGATGAGAAATAAAGTGTGGTTTAGTGGGTCCTTTTAAGGATTCCGCAATCTTTTGATGTTGGCTAATAATTAAGAACGTAATTAACATAGTAAAATGTGTGTTAGTATATATTGCAAGGACACTGTTACATATGGTGAGCAAAATATATGTTAGTATCCATTACTACTCGCAGGCACTAAAAAAAAAATTTCTATTTTTACCTTCATATTTACAGGAAATGATACATATTTAAGAAGTATTTTTATAAAATTACGGCTCACGAACGTACTATTCACTGTCACGAGCCACGATATAAAATTTTATCCATATCGCAATATATAAAAATCTGATCATTTTATTAGTGCAAGAAAGTTATTTTTAATTAAATTCTATTTTTAATTTTTTTATATTAACATTAAGTGTACATGCAATATTAATTATGAAAAAACTATAATTTTATGAAAATTGTAGACACATCAATATGACATTATTAAGGGTAATACTTTATGTTGCAAGGTGAAATATGAACGATTTTGTTGTATTTATTCCCTCTATTTTCATGTAGTAGAATAAAAATAATAATAAAAAAAAAAATGTTTTGCCTCTGGTATCAGCAATCCATTATTGATAAGCTATGAGACAAGCTAGCTAGTTCTTTTTTTTTAAAAAAAAAAATAGTGCCATTTATATTTTAGTGCAAAACAGAGGTTACATATTGGGTATACAATACAACGTTGGAGTCAGGTTACATTGAACAACAATTTCTCCGAAAAGAAAGATGATGTATTAACAGATGCGCAAATGTGATATCTTATAGTTCATAGACCCCGCTGCAGGCTAGAATATACATTAAATTTGGTACAAGAACAATATATTTATTTGGTCCTTAGCATCTCTAGCCACTAAGTATATGCAAAGTATCCTGTCCTAGCTAGCTATATCGAAGACCATTCACTACGAGAAATTTATTTATAGCTTGTCGTATTAGGGCAACAATATCTTCAACCAGAGATCATATATATCTATGGGGCAACTCTACTGGATTAGACATTTCGCGTGCAAAGGGGTCACCAAACACAAAACCACATCACACCTCACAAATCTCTTGTTCATCTAGCTCAGTGTGATCAGTGATGTAAAGTCTCAGCTGTTAATTTAATTTGGATTGATATTTATCCATCACTGTCAATTCTTATTCCATTGATCTGATTGCCCCTAGTTGGTACCTATTGCTTTCTGTCTACGTTTGCAAAAGTGATGGAATTTAGAAGGGTCACTTGATTAATTAAGAAACTATACAATGCAATTTTTTGTTTTCTTGATACTAGCTTGCTATATATCCTGAAGTTTGAATCCTGATCAGGTCATTTTTTGAAATATAAAATATGAAAATTTTCAATGTTTTCACTGTAAAAAATATATAAAGATTTAATTTTATTCGATTTAATTGTTATTAACTTATAGAGCATTGTATCATATATAGAGAGTTTCTTGATAAGAGAACATTTGATAAATATTCATGACATAATAAAGGTTCTAATTAAATTCGTTCCTGTAAGAGTGACAGGACAGAAATAAAAGTGAAACAATTTTCTTTGTAGTGGGGCACTTTTTTTACGGATAAAGCACTGAAATAATGCATCTTTGAAGCTCTTATGAAAGAAAAAAAAGGCAAAAGGTCTCAATAAACATCAAAGTCCTCCATATAAGGTGTCCTTTACATTGAAGTGTTTTCAAAAAGTAACATGAAACTAGACATGTAAAAGAATAATTAACCCTAAATGGCCCCTTCAACTGTACTTCGATATCCCATGGCCTCGCAAACTCATTTGGTTTGCCTTTATCCATTGTCTTCAGATGAAAAAATAAAATAAAAATAAATAAGAAGGGCTCCTCGTTTAAACTCGTAAGCTTTTTTTTTTTCGCTTTGAATATTACTCTAATAAGATTCATCCATAAGCATCTGTGTCATTTTTTACTGATAAAAAAAATATAAACATTCAAGAAGAATCTTTCAGATTAAGAACATATGTATGTCCAAGCCTAAATTTATCCAAATGATCGAGTACCTAACTATATGAACAATCTTCTTTCCAACCATATATAATAATGTCTGAAAGATTATTCAAGACATCAAAAAAAAGAAGGTGGGATTTTTATTTATAAAGAAAATGAACTTGGGCACGATATATCATGATATAGGGTAGGCCCAATTTACTGCTCAATGATTTCCTTCGACTGCCGGAAACCAAACCATAGAGGGCTGTGATGATTTGACACCATAAGACATTGGTGGGGGCAATGCCAAAGGTCTTCTTTCTTTCGACATCTCAGAATTTTCCCCATTGATATGAGATTTACTGTGCGTAAGGTATAATTTGAACAAAAAGTGAGCACGCTTCGGCACTTGGATAATAAATGAAAAGCAATTCCATTACCAACGACAAATATATATTACACATCACACTATGCATGGGAGATCCAACTTTAGTGGTGGCTCACAAAAATAGTTTTCAAAATATACTAACTTCTAACAACTAACTGCTAATTGTTCATTTCCCGTCCTAATGATACTGAATCCCGTATCAAGATGATACTGAGTCCCCCATCAAGACCTAAAATATGGACATTGTCCAAAAAAAATATGTATTCTAAGCATTGATCAACTAAAACCTATATAATATATGCATGTAGTTCAATATGCATAATAAAGGAAATATACCAAAAAAAAAAAAAACCATATAACACACATTCACATATTACATTTTTGTTGGTCATGTATAGAACACTAGATATATATATCACACATCTAATTATTAAGTGTAATATACTTGAAATATTAAAGAACCTTTCAGGAAAAAATTCTAAACAAATTGAGTTTATTTATTAGTCAAAAGTATTAAATTTGTTATAATTAGCTTTTTTTATTTTGTCTCAACCACTAGTATTTAGAGCTCATTGAACTCTAATTAATCCAGTTCAATTCGAATAGGATTATAAAGATGGTAAATGTCTCCCAACAATTAGGACGACAACTATTTAACATAACAACATTCACTGAAGTTCGAATTTAAAATTTTAGTTTAAGCGAGAACAACTTATGCCAGTTGATCCTAATAGTTGGTATAATTAACTTTTTTTTGATATCTAGTATAATTGAAAATTTAGTTAAACCTTAATTGCTTTAACAATTTTTCATCTTTAAAAAAGGATAAATGTCACCTTGAATTTTTTTTTTTTTTTTAAAAAAAAAAAAAACTTCAAGTTGGATGCAGGATAAAAAATAAAGGGTACACAACCTGTAAACACCAAGATTTGGCTTCTTTAATTTTGTTTTCACTTTTCAAGTTTCTGTAGCATGACATATGTGTAGTCTCCTAAATAATAAACTCATCACATGAGCAGATTGATCGAAGTGGCAGTCCTTTTAATTGAGGAGTGAAGAGACAATGACGTTGTACTGATATAAAAGTGTCAAAGGTAATTTACTCGTCATAATGTCTAGTCCAAAAGAAGAGGAAAAACTCAAAAATAGATGGAGCAGAATCGTTTGAAGATGCCCAATAACACATTGAATGGTTTCTACTTGGATATTTAGAGAAAGGAATATATAAAATTTAAATCCAGCTTCTATAATGGGAGACACTGTGATCGTCCACAAGGGGTGAAGGATGCGAGTCTGTCCATGCGCAGGTTAGTGGCCGACATCCCTATCTTGTCGACGATGAGCTAAGAATTGAGGTATACCAACACGTGTCGGTTGGTTGTTACGTATATATTGTATGGCAAAGTACATCAAATGATTCATTTGGCTAGCTAAAGCCTTGCCTCCTCTAACATGTCAGTCGAAGAGGAAATCCAGTTAATGGGGGTATCTATACACATTTCTCTATATTTTAGTTATTTTAGCTTCAATTTTCTAACACGCCCGAAGCTCTGTTAACATATGTATTTTAGTTGCAATATTACCAATAAAATATGTCACGTTTATGTAAGATGTAATGCGATTAGAATTTGTAAAAAAAATTGATTTAGTGACTATTTCTCTTTAAAAACATCCTAAAATATAGATCATATCTCCTGTTATTAAAGGAATTAAAAAAGAATTGTAGGAATAGCATAATTAAAGAATGCAGCTACTTTAAAAACTATTGGGAAGAGTTTTGCCGTCCTTGTGGTCCTGCCCGGCTCGAGTGAGGATTAGTCTGGATGTGATACGGGCTTAAAGGCGCCTCCTAGTGGGGGTCCATCCAGGACATCTCGTAGTCTGACAAAAAAAAAAAAAAAATGCTTAATTGTTAGTGAGAGAGGAATTACATAGTAATTCTTTTTTAAGGGTATTTTGAAATGTAGGATTCAAAATCTGCTCTCATTGAAGGATTAATAATAATAAAAAAAATGCTTAATTAGCTTTTTTTTAAAAAAAAAATTCTACAAATATGATGCTTAATTAGTTATTGAGAATCTTTTTGTACTACAAATCTTGACAACAACCCTTGAAAGCTATATATTTTTAGCCAATATCATCTTTACTAGATTAATCTAAAATTATGATTTTAAACCCCACTTGAGATAATGTTTCCTTTCTCCCTCCAAAACAACCCTAATCACCAAGCAAAGCGTACGTAGTAATTGAAATTTGATATATATATATATAGGGGAAATTTGAATGGTGTAGATTAGGGTTTAGTTTAAATACATAGATAATATGTAGTTGTGGCTTGTGGGGATGTATAGAAGTAGATAATTTGTAGGTAGACAGGTTCAATTGTTCTTGTCAAGTCTCTTTCGCTTGTAGAAGATCTAGTTTGGATTCGGTGTTTCTATGCAAAAGTACACAATAGCAGCAAGCTGTATTATTACTATTATTTACTGGGACGATTATTTAGTGAAAAGGCAGTGTCTCCAAGATATATTATAAACCCACCTTATCAAATTGGGATTTCTTCATGATTTTATATAGCACAAAATATTTTTATACGTCTTGACTCATAAGGTGGACAATGGACAAATGTCACTAAATAATTGCTACATACATACAAGTACATAAATGCTTTGATAGCACTTTCTTGTTGTGTCATTTTTTCTATTAAAGTGGATGCTTTTTACATTTGTTGAACAGTAAGTTGTCCTTCATAGAAGTCAAATTGGTTCAACAGGAGCTAGTGTGCATTTTGTAATTTACAACTGAGAATTTAACTTCGATGACTTCAATACTCGGAATTACTTTGTATATGGAAAAACCACACTATTCTTCTCCTCTTTTTCTATCTTCTCTCTTTTTTCTTTAGTGATTTAGTAATTTTTAGGATAGTTTTGACCATTCTTAATCAAATGCTACCTTTTTTTTATTCTAATGTTAAGTATAAATAAGCAGATTTAAAGAGAGATATATAATTCTTAATTGCTTTTTCTAGTTGATATTGTGTTTTTTGGTACTCGATCCATGAAGAATTTGTTGATGGTGGGTTTTATTCTTTAATAGATTTTTTACTTTCCTTTTTTATAAAGTTGTTCTAGATAATCTATTAGACAATTGTTGTTTTAAGAATCCAAATCTCAACATCGCGAAAATTTGCTGTTTTTATTAAAGTATTTGGGTAATCAATGGCGAACCAGGATTTTAAGTTAGTAGGAGTAAAATTATAAAAAAATTTTGTCAAACAAAAAAATATACATATATATATAGAAATTGAAAAGCTCATTTTATGAGTATTAAGAGGCAATCAATCAAGTTCTTAATGAAATTGGTTTTTTTTCTCAAAAAAATTTTTAAAAAAGGGGCAATCAATCAAAATTTGGGGGGAACTATAATATAAATTTTAAATTTTGAAAAATCCTAGCAAAAAGTACACAAAAAAAATGGACCGCATTACTTGTCGCGGGTTACGATATCACAATCCGTACAGTATAAATTTTTTTTTTGTAAAATTATCATCTGGCCCCATATTTACAGGGGGCCAAATGAATTTTTGTGGGTAAAAATGACAATTGCCGCGGGTTGCGTTGCAATTACCCTAAAAAAATTAAGTTTTGATTTGCTGGGGGACAGTGGTCATTGCTAGTCCTAGTTCCGCCTCCACTGCTGGTTGAAGTAGAACAAATGTGTGTCACAAGTTATAATTCACAAATATACCTGATCTTAATTAGAATTGACAGAGTTATAATCTTATTGTTTTATTTGCAGTTATTGATAGATTTGGATTTGTATTCATTAATATATTTTATCCATAAAATTGTTTCCTTATTATGAAATGAAAAATTTTTTGTTGTTAAAAAAAAAAGAAATTTCAACACTCAATTTATTAATTTTTTTTTTTGTATATAAGAAGGATTTTGATGTGAATATAGAATTAATTCTTACATGGATTTTTTTATGAAGAGAGATTTTTATCAAAATTGAAAATATTATATTTAATTGTTAAGTACGTAATATATATATATATATATATATAATGGTAGAATTCTCATAATACTTTCGAAAAGAAGACTCACTTATTGATATAAAAATTAAAAATAAAAATATAAGATATACAATGCATGGGACGACCTTAAAACTATCACGTGCATATGATCAAATCAAGACACTTATACCACTATTCACTCAATAGAATATCTATGACTTTATCCACTTGAATGTTTCTGTTGGGCATTAGAAAAGAAAGTTATGTATTCAAAGAGAATATCATTAGTCACAAGAAAGAATAAGAGAGCTAATTAGTTTGCTAAATTGTATACTATAAATACAGAGTAAAATGCTTCCTCATATCACAGAAACAAGAACCCTACTCTTGCATATATGGCAGAGAGCTCAACTCCGTCTCAACAATCCGATCACAAGCCAGCCTCAGTCCTGAAACTATTCGGTTTTTCCCTAACTGAACATGATGAAAACGTAGCCAAAAGCGGAGAAAATAGTGTAGAAAGCAGGAAATTTGAGTGCCATTTTTGTCGACGAGCATTTGCCAACTCACAAGCGTTAGGAGGCCATCAAAATGCGCACAAGAGAGAGAGGCAAAGAGCAAGGCGTGCGCAATTCCATTACGATCGGAGGCTGTTGGCAGCTGCTCCAGTTTTTAGCTCACATGCAATGAAATCAACAACCAATGTCAATTCTGGCATTTATCCTGGAGGATGGACTTCTAACAATAGTTTTGTTGCTGCAAAATTTAGGCCTCAACAGGAAACTGGGTATTTTCAGTCGACAAGGCCACTGCTGTTCCCAGCAGCAGCATCTGCTTCGTCTAGAATTTATGTTGCACAACCATTGCGCTTGGCTGCTACTTCAATGCCAGCTTTTGTTGAATTTCCTGCTAAATTGTTGTCTGATCAGGATGTAGAAACTGATCTTTGTTTAAAACTAACTCCCTCCGGTTAGTCATCATATATGGTTCAACAACAATATGCATGTCTCTGCAATTTTTATTATTTTTTTCAAGAAACTTTTTTTTTTTTTTTAATGGTTGCAAGTTATGAGGTTTATTTTTTTTTCAATTAATTAGCTCAAAATTTAATAATCATTTGCTAGCTCAATCATGTTAACAACAATTCACATCTCCAGAGATTTTTTTTTTTAATTTAATTGTCCATTTTTTCAAGAACACTATCATATAACTCATATGTCATCCAAAGTTAGAAGAGAAGACCAACTTTTCCACCCTGACATTCCAATTCTAAATACATCCGCTGCTGCATGTGCACATAGATTCCTTTTCAATTTTTAACTCTTCTAATTATCATCTATAATTATTTAATTTTTGTACTACAAGATACCTTAATTTTATTGTTTTTAACCAGGATGTGAGTTTACTATAAGCGTTAAAACATTAGCATTCTGCGCCACACATTATTCAGCTTCTAAATGTTTTTTTCTCTTTAAATCCAAGAACCAAGAATGGAGTGTCTGTGCTGGTGAATTAAGTTACTTTAATAGTAGTAGTGCTGAGGTTGTTGAACTGTCCTGTCTTTACCGTACCATGGATATACAAATTAAAACAACATATCTAATACATATTTGATGACTCTGCATGATTTTATTCCGTCCAAAAAATAAATAAATAGGGTTTCTTTATCCATTGTTAAATGAATTAAGGTAAGCTGTTGAATCAAGAAATAGAAGTAAGATAAGCTGTTTGATCTTGATGAGATGCAGCAAATTACATGGCTTTATATATATATAATGCATAAATTAATTAAAATCAGTTCCTCTTCTTACAAGATCTTGTACTTAAAAACTATAAATTAAAAGTAGCAAAAGATCCACCAGAGCCTGTCCACTGCCCCAGAAAGACATTATCCTTCCAGGCTCCAGCTCCATTAATATTTCTGTCATCAAATCCTTATTTAATCCCTTTTAATATTTCATCGAGAGCTCAAACCACAAACCCTCCAACACATGCACTTCAATAAAAAAATAAATAAACATTAGAAAAAACCCAAAAAAAAAAAAAAAGCTATCTCTAGTCTCATCTTAATTTATTCTGTTTCTAGTTTTCTTGAAATATTATTATATTGCTTCATTGGCCGCAGTCGCTTTATAAACCCTAAAAACATTTCTTTTCTTCTTAAACGGTCTCCATTTTCTTGCTCTCTCCCCGTCCGTCGACGCTCCGGCTGTTCACATGGATGGATACGGTTACGGTTCAGGTCAAAGGCCCTACGGAGGTGACAGGAGATTCGAGATAGTGAGCGGGAGGAGCTTCGGCAGTAGCAACCAGATCTACGCGACAAGGTCGCAGTCGCCCGATCGGCCACCAATCGCGATTCCGAGTCGCGCGACTAGGCCGAGTAGTAGGAGCGTGTCAACAACAGCGGCAGCGCCTTGGGGTGGCTTTAGCGATCCTGAAATGAAGAGAAAGAAGCGGATCGCTAAGTACAAGGTTTACACTGTTGAAGGTAAAGTTAAGGCTTCTTTGAGAAACGGGCTGCGTTGGATCAAGAACAAGTGCTCTCAGATCATCCATGGTTACTAACTGCCGATTCTTCCACGTGGCGACATGGACTTTGGTGGCATAATCGTAATTTGGGAAATTGGTAAGGGTAACTCCTCCTGTCTGTTTTGTGTTTATGTAAGCTAAAAGGGTATTTGAGTCATTTTAAAGAGACTGCGAACACAAGTTTTTTTTTTTTGAACTTTGGAGTTTTTTTATAGTAATTTACTGGTTACTGATCTTCATTTTCATTATGATAAGTTTGATTTTATATAAAATGATAATTGATTAGTAGCCTAAGTAGTAAAAGATTTTATTGAGTAAATCAGGATCAATTCTTGATGAAAATTATCTAAATAAAGAAAATAATTAATTCAAGGATTTGACCGACTGAGTGCTTTTTTATTTCTTTTTCTTCAATCTCTGGAAAAAATATAAAAATTAATTTATGTAAAGTTCATTTTGAGTATTAAAAACATATTTTAAAAAGAAAACAAATAGTGTAAAGAGAGGCTAAGAAATAGAAATTGACTAAAATAGGCAATCTATTTAAATTAGCTAAAACTGAAGTAGGCATAGGCGGCGGTGCAATTTGGGTCTCAAGGCATTTGAGTGGTAAGCTGAGGAGCACAGGCCATTTTATTATTTGCAGCTTTTTTGGATTGTTGGTGGACTACGGCCCAACAGTTTGTGAGCTTTTCTAAAATCCTTAGCCCTTTCCTCTTTATAAAATTTTCACTGCAATAATAATTGATTAATCACCAACTCGAAATCATTTTTACACTCGAAACTCAGGAAAATTTTCACTTTCGACACTTTTACTTTATTAAACTATGCACCAATTAAAATCAGCAATTATTTCACATTGTGAACTTATGAGGTTGTATTTTTTTTTATGGTCAATTAATCCCCAATCTAAAATAATTTAACGTTTAGACATTAAATTAAGTTTTTGATCAAGCGATGATTCCTATCTTTCTTTAATCTTGGAAAAAAAATATTGATGCATTTTCAACAACATTTAACTGCTATTCCATAAAAAAAAAAGGTCGGCATTAATTTTAGCTAATTAAGAGACATTAATTGCTTGAATTTTAAGATGTCACCAAATTATATTGGAAGTTTTTCTCTTTTATGTAACGTACGCCAATTATATTGGTGGACCGTTAAGATGCAGAAAATCTGGTTCTGGAAATTTACACAAAAAGGAGATTCTTATATTGATGGCCGAAACATCTATATATATATATAGTTGTTATTTGTTAAGACTGCTACCAGTGGAATTGGTTGATTAAATTATATATTTACGTTAAATCTTTTATCAAATACATTATTATTTTTCATATGAATTCCATAACTAGCAAAAAAAAAAAAAAAAAAAAAACCTCGGCTAGCTATATAATAAACTCATCAAGTAGTAATATGTAAATATAAATCAGAAAAACATCTTTCTCGTTTACATTTATTTATTACATTCAAAAACTGGATCCATGAATATATGTCTAATATTCAACCAAAATCGCTAAATCGAATCACTTTTTCTTTTTTGAAACATGAACTAATAATTTAGTAAAACGAAAAAAATAAAATAAAAACGACATTAAAATGTCGAAAAAAAATTTAGAAATAGTATAAACTATATCTCTTTGCCCAGATCGTGATCCCGACTATAATATTCTTTCTCCCATACTATCTATTATCACTTGAATTAAATCCCTAAAATAACAAACTGACCACACAAAAGCATAAAATTTCCCTCTTTTACTTTAAAAACACACATACACAACAAGAACAACAACCCATTATAATCGTTTATTATTTTTTTTCCTTAGTAATTGGCCCTTCCTCCTCCATTCTCCAATATCATTCAAAACCCCATATTGATGATCGTCAAGAGAAGCACAAACACAAAATCAATTCATCCCTGCATGCACCATGCAAACGTAAATTTATCGACCACCATTCATCTGCCTATTGCGACGATTAGCGTAGGCCTCATTTTGAAACCGCATTTGTTGATAGAATTGGGAAATAAATTGCTCAGCCTTGAGGTCAATCATCTCATCCCCATATTGATCATCATGAATACCAACCTCTTCATCATCTTCATCGCTCTCATTACCCTCATCAAGTTCTTGAAGGTTCGTTGCTGATGCATATTGGCTCATGCCATAGGAGGATGATGAAGCTACGCTTGCTTGAGCTGGTGACATTGGTGGCGTGAAAACCTCTAAATGTTCCACAACCGACATCGTTGATACAGTCGCGGGTGTGGGCATGACTACTGTTGTGCCCTCAATGAACCGCGGTGGAGATTGGATCTCTTTGTGCATGTGCAAAGGGCGCATCGAACCAAGACCAAAAAGATTCTGCCACGTAGAAGCTGCATTTGCTTTTTTAGTTTTGTTAGACCTGAGCATATACAAGGCAACCCTAATAAGATGCATGGGACCACGCTTCTTCTTCTTCTTCTTTGGAACAGCATTATGGTCGTGAACCATTTTGTTGTTGTTGACGGCGGCTACGACTGTGCCGGAGATGACAACCTCTGATGAATTGTGTTCCATTTAATAAAGGGAAGAGAATGAGAACGAGAATGTTCTCCTTAATTTAATGGTGAATTAGGTTTCGGGTTGGGTGGTTTCTTTGAAGGAGCTCTCTCTTTCCCCTGCGAAATGCAGGGAGAGAGGCGGAGAAACAAAGAACTTGAGAGGAAAATGTTAGGTGAGAAAAGAGGGATATATATAACTTTCCAACAATAATAATTAAGAATATTCTTAGGTTTGTTTGATTTGGCATTGCGGTTTTTTTGGTGCATAATACCATGAATTTTTTTTATGAGTTACAACTCATACTCAAAATTTTATTTCTATTTCAATTGCCTTGCCAAAAATGGGAAAAAAAATAGGGGAAAAGGAAAGGAGAAGGGCTCTATTAATTTCAATTTCATTTGCTTGAAAAGCAAGTAATTGTAATATTAATATGTTTAGAAAAATATTCAAAAAGGAAGAAATTCATGAAAAGAAATAATAGGATAAAAATATTGTATATCTTGGGCAATAAAATTCTCTATAACCTATTTTTTATTATTGACACACAAATAATATCAAAACAAAAATTTATGTTACATCTTTTTACATTAAATCATAATTTTGAGTAAAATTGTTTATATATATATTGATAAAAGACAATAGAAACCAACAACTTTTGAGACCAAGTGGTAAGGAATCAGACTTACTTATTAGGAAACTTTTATAATTCTTATGGTTGTACCTTGATTGAATTGAGTTAATCAAAGTACAGTAGGTTGTAAATATCAATGATTTAAACCAAATAAAATAAAATACAATAATTTTTTTTACATTTCTTAGAAGATAGAAATTTTTGTCTAAAAGAATTAGCAAATGAATGAAAATTAATAATATATATTGAAATATGTAATTATTTTTAATATGTGAACGCGGCTTCAAAATTTTGAATATATATAAAAATATATTGAAGAACACTTCTACCACATATATACTACTTGATTATTATATATTATGAGAGATTCTTACCTATACTGAGTGTATTATATCCAATATTAAGATTTATAACAGTTGTTGTATTTTTATTAATCAAATATAAAATACTTAGGTGAAGTATTTTAAATCCTACCATTACGTGTAATACACCCGATGTAGGTAAAACTCTCCGATACATTATTAGTTTACGCAATCTAGCCATGGAACAGGATGATAAATTGAATAAAATTGGCTAAATGACAATCAACAATCTCAAGCAATTCACACACCCTTTTAGTGATACTATATATTGATCAACTATATATGCATTAATTATAATCTTTGTAATTTTAATTATTAAATAATAATTCCTATTTATTGTTTTTTTCCAATTGCTAATGTATAAGGGAGAAATTAGGGAAATGATTTGGCCTAATAACAGTAGTAATTAAATGAAATCATATATGTATAATGTAACTAAAACCAACTAAACTTGAGTAACTAACCTGAATTTCTTAATAAAGAAAGGGGCCAAAAATGGTAATAAGAAGAGAGTTTTTCAGTGTTCATTGGCAATATTTCTTTAGACGTTATAATTTTAGGCAAAAGAAAAGGGTAGAGTAAGAGAGGTAGGACGCTGTTTCCAGAAGCAACACTAATAATTGAGCCGTTTTATTATTTTTAATAAATTTTGATTGAATTGGTCTATCACCTTCCAACAAGGCAACAGCTTTCTGTTCTTTTCATTTTTTTTTTCATATCATAAACAAAACAAACAAATTCTACATGACAGTTAGATGACCCAAAAAACATGGGTCCTTGAAACCAGTTTTAATCACCAACTCTTATTCAGTATGGTCTTCCACAATTCTCACACCTAATCTTCTTGATTCTTTTTTTTCTTTGGGAAATGGAGAGCTTCTCATGTTCATGATCATTTAGTGGGTACTTAAGATATGATTGTTGGGTTGCATCAGGATTTGAATCTTAGTCTAAACCATCTATAAAGAGTTATATTTTTTTCCATATAAACATGAAAAAACTTAATATAATTCCATGAAAAGTTGAATCCATTGGTTTATCTCATTATAAGCTTTAAGAGTGTATAAAGTGAGCAGTGTTGATGGTAATTTATATATATTGGTGAGATTTCTGTAGAAAAAGAACTTTATTTTAACATGTTGTGGTAATTAGGATAAAATAATAATAATTAGAAAAATAAAAATGTACTATGATATGGACAAAACAATAGAGAGACAAATGTAATTCATTCTTTGGAGTAGAGATTAGAATGAAAAATTATAATACAAATTATTATGTTAATATATATTGTATACATATTAAAAATATATGAGAATATTGTGTATTCTAAATAAATTAGATTTAATAATTAAATTTATAGTAATTATATTTTTATTGGCTTGTATTACCTATTGCTCAGAACATAAGAAATTTTTATGTGAATCACACAGTACAGCTGTTAGTGCCAGCTAGCGATTGCTTTGCTTAATAGGTAGCTAGTTCACTTGTATATCTCTCTTTCAACACTTAAACTAACGATTGGAAACTGTTGATTCATCAGTTTCAGTCACAGTGCGTGTGGCATGAGCCATGACAAGTTGTAATATGGCCAGCTGATGTTCGAAAACAGGTGGCACCGCTATTTTACAAGTTACTCTTTTATTTAGCTCCTTAATTTGTAGGGACCATTTAAACGACAATTATCCAGTTTCATTGTTGTCAATTGCTATATGCCGCAGCCATTGGCCAGCGATACTGCACTTTCTCCAACTGGGTCGTGCATTCTGCGCTTGTGAACTATTTTTTTTTCCTTGATGTGAATAGCAATATTGCAAGAAATTATTAAATAAAACCAGTTTAATTAATTCACTATAAGATGATTTACTTTATTTATTTAGATTCTTATTATTACTCTAAATATATTTAATAAAATGTTACGTGTCACACCTTATCCTCTAATTATTCACTAATACTCAATTATCCACAGTAATCATAGTTATTAAATTCTTAATACACTTAATGAGCTTTTAAAGTTATATTGCAAACATTTAATGATATAAATGAAATATGTACAAATTAAAATCTTTCATTCTTACATCGATACTCCGGCTTATTAACTCATCAAAGCCTCAAATGATATTTTTCTTAGAATTTTTATGTCAATTCATTATCATTTTGATCATATACATCCATTCACAATTAAACTCAAGATGGCAAAATAATAACATCATAATATACCAAGATTAGATATATATGTATATCATAAGCACCGTAGTGCTAACCATCCATCCACACATAATATATATATCATAAAATATATACAATCAGAGTACTAGATGCTGGTACAAATAATACAAGATACATCATCATTTGCCCTAGCATCTAACCCCAGGTCATCGGATCTCCTGTCCGACATAAGATGGTGGTGGTGGTAAAGATAGTAACAGCAGCACAAGTCCAGGCCCAACCCTTAGCAAAATAAACTAGCCCACTGGCTCAAAGATAGCTCTGGTGATACGCACAAAAAAGGGTGTAGAAACGGCTGTAAGCAAAAAGCCAAAATTCGATGTATCCACAAGACTGCATCACACCCGAGTGAGGGCGACCTCAACATCCAGGGAGGTAGCATAAGTGATGCGGAAAATAGAATAGACGCTATCCTCATGCTCCTCCCGCACGGAAGAGACTCGTGCATCAGCTCCTATGGGCACAGCAGTAACTTTGAACACTAGCTCTACATCTGCATCATGACACACAACATACCGTACTTGGGTCTCCGCAGGCGTAACCTTATAGACCATGGAATCCCACTGTACCGCCATGGATGCTAGACTATCTCTAAGCTGTGAAAAATATTTTAAAAATGGTACTGAGTAATTCCAAAAAAAATTACTCAGTGAGCAGCTAGTATAATTTTTTAAAACAAAAGCATTTGCCCAAAACATGCTAAATATCAATTTTTGTAATAGACAATTAAAATCTGATAAATACTCATAAACACATTGCTCTGTCAAAATATGTGAGACCCGCAATACGTGGCCTCAAACAAACCATACACATACTCAAATTATATAATCCATAATAGCATAATTACATATAGATAGATTCCATGCACATTCATTTATATATCATTACATTCAAGCAAGTAAAGTATTAACAAA
>CATIWO010263883.1:0-13252 GCA_949673435.1 Macaranga tanarius | reverse complement strand
ATTGAATATAAGGCATGGTTTATGTCATCCTTAATTATTCAATTATTTCTCGATCTCAATTAGACTAAATTGATAACTCCTTATCAACTGATTTCAAGCATGGCCATGCATTTATATTCAGTCTAATTTATCGAGGGGCCTATAGATATCCTCCTCATGATTAGTGAGAGACAAATTCCTTCTTGATCACTCACACTCCTCACATGATTCATTTTATATCCAATCACAATCTATTACATCATCCTGTTAAAGATAACATTAGAATGTGTCAAAATATAAAACTCATCATGCAGGACTCTATGATGATCTCAGATCTGAGGACTACAATAATATCATTGTAATGAGAATAACTTATGATAATTATCCATGTAGTATTCTCATAGTAGGTCAATCTAGTACATCCTATGTACCCATGACTTGACTTTGTATCTCGTATACATGATCAGTAAAACATAATCATCAGTCAACCTCATACTAGTCTTCGTTCATTAGTTGCCCACAATAATGACCGACTAGAGATAATTTAGAATATAACTCATTTACTATCTAAGAGTTTTACTATCAAGTCACATACTTGATGATCTTAAATAGAGTTAAACATTCATGGAATTCAATAGAATTAATATGATAAAATGTCTGTTTATTATAATGATGCAAAATAAACAAAGTCACAATATGACCATAAAATAATTAGCTTATGGCACATCACTAACACCATATGCGTGGTTAATCCACGCATGTGGATTATCAATGTGCGGGTACGGATCCATGATCTGCATATGTTGGTCACTTGATCTATGCACGAAACACATGTCACATGCGCTTTAAGGGTTTCTCGAAGGACATTTGGGTCTTTTCAAGTCCCATCGGCCATTTTTGGACACTTTAATACTGAAATCTCTGATTTGATGGGTTTTGGACACTGTTTTAGGCCTTTAAAGCTCTTTGGGTTAGGTTCAGTATGCTCCAAGGGGCTCTATTCTGCATTTGTATCTCTTTTCACTAACATAATTTTCATCATTGAACCATTTTTTATATGTAAGATATGAGATATGTATTGTGGGATTTGGTATATAGAGAAACGAGACACTGCTCAAATTGGCTGTTACGTGGGATTTGGTATGGTATTTTTAAGTTATTATTTTTCAGCTTCATTGAGATCATGGGTTTATATTATTTTTTAAAGATGAATATCGTATATTTGTATTGAATTTTTTTTTTTTTTTTTAATTTTGTAGATTTATCCTCATCTGGAGTGAGTGAGATTAAGGAAGCATGGGAAAATCAAAGGATCTCACTCTCAGTAATTCTTCCCAAACTCAAACTTCTTAATTTTATCCTTTCTTCAACTAACAAAAGATTCTAACCTTTTTTTTGAATGTAAATATGTGATCTTATTCTCTTCTATGAAGGAAAAACAAAGAAATTAGCATCTGGGTTATTTGACCCTTTTGTTTCTCATCTCAATTTTGCTAAAGATCAAGCATCTTGGGATAGGTATTCTATCAAACTCTGCCCACGCACTACTGATGCTCCTTGATTCAGCAAATACACATTTAAGAGGTAACCAATTGATTTCTTGGAATTTTTTTAAAAAAATTTGAATTGTTTATCAATACATTAAGAGTTAAGATATTGTTCTTTTCTATTTAAATATAATGTGGCTGATAATTTACATAATTCTAAAATTATATATCTAATTAATGGGATTGGAAGTTTTTCTTTTGCACTCAAGTTTTATACCAGGTCCCGTATAGTGTATAGTATACAATTGCTCATAATTTATTATACAAGTTCTTAAAATTACTGCAATTAAGAATGGAAATATGCGGTATTGGTTCCTTTCCGTGGGACTCCAGAAAAAAAAAAAAAAAAAAAAAAAAAAAAAGATGGAAGATTGGTCTTTAATTTCAATGGAATTTAAAGCAGCAAAATCAGATTGTTGTTCTAAATTGCTAAGAAATTGACATTTTCAAGGGATGAAAAAATTGAAAGGATGCTTTGTGCAATATTCTATCTTCTTTGTGAATTTTGGCACAAAAGAGTGAGAGAAAATAGAGTGTTGTAATTATGTGTTACTTTTTTCAATTTTGCTTTCCTTTTCTCCATTTATCTCTTTATTTGAATACTTCAAGCTGCGAATTGTGTGCTATATTGTAAATAGGTTTTTTGCTAATCACTATATCTATCATTAGTTCATTTCTTCTTCTTAAGATGTTTTGATATTGGATTATAATTTTTCATATTTTTTATGGAGTTGTTAGCTTTTTCTATTGGAGATTGGTGAGTTGCGTTTGTTTGTTGAAATTTGTGAAGTAGATGAAGAACCATGGTCATAAGTTTTGCAAGAGATCAATAAGTTATGCTACATTACAAAATGGGAATACAGGTCAAACTATATTCATATCCTGAAGGAAAATTTTGCCAAGTCTAAACTTCTGATTGCTTATTCAAAATCCACCAACATATTGCAACACATAAATTTATAGTGACCCTTTTGTCTTCATTGATAGTATTATAACTGACGTAAGTTCAAACCTTTTGTTTCTAATGGTCAAAAGTTTGACATTTCCTAGAACTAGACTACGTTTAATTTGCACAAATTGGAGGGCACCATCGTCTTAATTAAAGCTGATCTGCATGCAACCCCTCATGGCTGGGTCAAATTAAACAAGCGTCGGACCAAAGCTAAAGAGCTGGGATCAGCAAGCAGTAAGTTAATATTGGTCGCATTAATATATATCTTATATATTGTGTATATATGAGATAATTCAGTAAACTATAATAATTATTTTTTTTAAACTCGATATAAGACCCAATATTATTAGGACGAGAGAGAGGGAGACAGTTGGTAGTTAGTAATTTTTGGAAATCATTTTTGTGAGGCTATATTAACATTTTCAAGTTTTTAGTTAATAATAGAAAGTCTTTTACCTCCATATTTGCTATACTCTTCAATTTCATACAGAAATGTAGCCTGTTATTGGCATCTTAGTGGTAAAATTCAGGTTATCATGTGGAGAGGTTAATGGCTTTTGTGTTTCAAGAAATTTTAATTGATCAAATGCTAATGTTTTGATGCTAACGTTTTGATATATATTGTTTATTAAGGTTAATGGTGTTCTTTCTTTCCTCTTCTCTGCTTGGTTTTGATTCCTGTATAAAGGTGTCTTTTTCTTTAATGAGGTGCTGGATCTTAGCCTGCAGTGCACAAATTTAGTGGGATCCTACAGTTGATGTGCTACTTTGCTTGCAAGTCTTCGGCTCCGCAAGCATATTATGTGACTGATAGGCAGAAGGCTAATATGTGTTTGGACCATTTCGTATGTCTAAGGCCTTTATAGCTATTGACTTTAGCTTAGGGCTTCAAAGTAGATAGCGTATAACTTATAGTAGAGCTATATTAATATTACCTTGCAGAGTTAAAACCATAACCTGACGTTAACCATGAAGCGAGAAAATTATCTGTAGACTATGAATTGCCAACTTGCACTAAATTGAAATTTTATTCATTTTCAGCTTTACTTTGAATTTTTTTTTTTTAATTATATATTCTCAGCTATAATTTCAAATTATTTCTTTCTCTATAATTTTTATTCATTCTCAACTTATACTGAATATTTTTTTCCTGTTATTTTTAAATAATAATTAACTTTCTCATATTATTATTTTTTAATTTATTTTATATTTTATACTAAAATATTATAAAAATACTCACTTTCCCGCGCAACATATGGGTCAGCTGTTAGTTCAAATCTAAATTGGTGGGTGAATACTAACATGACATATTTACATTTAAATGTACTTCCTGATGTGGAAATAAATGGAACATAAATATTAACTTTTCTATTATTAACAATTCACTTATTTTTGCGAATATATTTTTAATTTTTTACATCAATTAAATATTTAATTTTAGCGATAACTATGTCATTTATAAATTTTATTTATTTTATTTTTGAATTATAGTTTTAATTGATAAAAAAACTTTATAATTATTTTAAAATTAAATAAAAGTAAAATAATTTATAAAATTGAAAAATTAAATTGCTATAAAAAAAGTGATGACATAGCTGCAAAAAAAATGAAATTAAAGATAGAAAAGCTTTTTTTTTTTATATAAATTTTATATCAACAAGTATACACATATGAAAATGTCAATGTCATATAAATTTGTATATGAATAAAATCAATATGAAATGTAAAGTTCACGAATCAAATTGTCACTAGTTAAAAGTGATGATATACATTAACCATTATTTCTTTTTTTTTTTTTTAAAGAACTCTTTTAGCTATTTTTTTTTAATGAAGCATTTAGCTAGTGTTAATTGATGGACAACTTTTTTGATATCACGTGTTAAAAATTATTATATATTGAGAATAATTTTAAAATTTATCATAAATAAAAAATAAAGTTCAAAATTATCAAAAGAAAAAAAAAAAAAACATTTTTTTATTTACCACATAATGGTAAGCCCTAATTACCTTTCACATATTCTAACCAATTAACGTACAACATCATCTATATCATCCTTTCCTCTTATTCTTCTAACATTACTAATTTCCCTAGCTTTTTTCTACATATATTCACCACCTTTCTCCACTACTGCCTTTCTTATTGTGTTTGCTATCTCTTCCCTATCAAGCTTTCCTCCGCTCTTATTATGCCTTTTCACCTCTATACCAACGCCAACCTCTTCAATAAATCTTGCATTTAATGGTTGATCATTACACATTGGCATGGCTATTATTGAAACTCTAAATTTTATACTTTCCATTATAGAATTCCATCCGCAATGACTCACAAATCCTCTAATGCTACTATACCTTAATATTTTTGCTTGTGGAAGCCAACCCTCAACAACTATTCCTTTCTCTTTAACCCTTTCAAGGTATCTTTTAGGTAGTGCATTTTTCAGTTTTATCTTCTCTCCAACAGGGATCCTAACAGCCCATATGAAATTTACATTGCTTAGCTCTAACCCGTAAGCTATCTCTTCCCTTTCTTCCTTGGCAGAAAAATATTCACTACCAAATGAAGCAAATACAGTTGACGAATTTTCCTTCTCCTTAACCCATTGAATAACCTCAATATTTTTATCTTCATAAATTCTAGTAGTGTCTTATTGCACAAGAGGACCAACAGTAACTATCTTCATCATAAACTTAACAGAAAGATATTCAATGTATTTTCCTTCAAGTTCTCTACAAGTCTTTGCCAAAATCACTTGAGGAACCCTATCTTCGCATCTCTGTGAGGTTGATGAAAATTTTACCACTTGTAAAACCTTTTGTTTTCAAATACTCTTTAGGAAGAATATTCGAAAAAGGAAAATTATCACTCGAATTTTTGTTTTCACGCAAATGCTCACAAAATGCAACCATATCCATCGAAGTACATAAAAAAATATAGCCGTTATATTAAAAGACAGAGCAAGAGTTGCTGCCTAGACCGGATTGAAATCATAGATAAGCAAATCTGGTCTTAGAGTTTGAAGAATGCTGGAAGCTAGGAATGTCCATATCAAAAGCTTTCTTTAGAGTTTCGATGAGATAGGGTGGCGATCGATTTGTAGTATGGCAGTGAGGTCGGGCAAAGATGGAAGATGGAGTTCAACAAGATGGATAGAAAGTAAGTACTTAGACGATATATTTTGCTGGATGGAATTTAGATTTGGATAATGATAGGTGTCTCTTAGAGAGATGGATTTTGGTGTCTCTCTAAGAGACACTTTTACCAAAATGCCCATGCCATTTTTTTTAATTATAAAAATCTAAAACTTAAAATGGAAATGGGTGAACCCGTCGTGTCATGATTTAAAAACCTATATATTATAATTTATTTATTTATTTTTTTTTTTTAATTTTAAAAAAAAAGTCAGGGGCATTTCAGTAAAAGTGTCTCTTAGATAGACACCAAAATCCATCTATGTAAGAGACACCAATCATTTTCCTTTAGATTTATAGGCGTGGAAGAGAAGTAGATGCAGAAGTTTTTACTAGTGAGCTTCTTGGCGAGTTCTAGGAAAGGAGATATATGTGATACATTGCAATTAGCATAGTAGTTTTAGGATATTTCATGCATATTTAGGTTGCATTTAGTTCATATTTTAGTTTAGTTTTCACGCATTTTATCCATAATCACAAATTCTTTTGATCTTTATTATTCTTGGTGAATTTATATGAATTTGAATGACTTATAAATGTTTTGAAGTTTGTTTGAAGCTTATGGAAGTTGTATGCACATATTGAAGTGACTCAAAGTCAAAGGAATGCAGGAAGTAAGCTTTGGAGTGTTTATGGACTGTCATCACTCGGCACTAATTTCACTACTCAATATAGAAGCATTCTATCACGACTCGGCATACCTTCTCTACCCATTCATGAGTTGTGATAGGGAGGGACTGTCACGAGTCTACACCAACCTTCACTACTAGGCACTGTGCGAAGAGTCATGACCCTTCAGACTATGTTGTACTCTTTCGGCCATAACTTCCTCTATAGAATTCGGATTTGAGTAATTCGAGTGGCTGTGGAAAGCTATTTCAGAGGGCTATAATTTCTATAAAGAATCAGGGCTTAATTCACTCATCTGAATTGCCAAAAATGCCCTTAAAATGACTACTAATGTTAAAGCAATATGATCCTTCACCAAGAATTGTAGCTTTTTATTTATCATTACTTGTACCCTTTGGTTATCAACTTCATAACATATAAGTACTTTATTTTCTCTCTGCAATATATAGATAGACATAATTACAAATTAGAGAGAGATAGAGATTATTATTAGAACATTCATAGTTAGAACTTGAAGTTGATATTCAAGGAAGATCAAGAGAACATTTGCATTGTAGACATTTTCATTCATCAAGTTATTATCAAAAGAGATTATTGGAGACTCTAAATTCATTTCTAAGTGCTTCTAACTCTTCCTTTCTATAATTCTTTTGGTGCTTGAATATTATTTTATTGTGTTTATGTTTTTATTCATAATGTATCTAGGCTGATTGCTTAGTAGGTTGGAATTGCAATGGATGATAGTTTCAATGAATTATATTAATTATTTTATATTATTGAATGAATAATTTGATTTCAATTGAGTACTTAAATGTGTTGTATATGTTTGATCACTATATATAATGTTTTAGTCAAAGGTTCACAATGAGAGTTGGGATTTTTTATGGAATTACATTTGATTTCACTTAAAGGATATAAAAGTACCTGGAGATAAGAAATTGACTTTGAGGGATCAAACAATTGGCAAAGAACTTCATGGTTTTTATTTATCTCTATAATGACACAAGAGTGTTTGTAGACCTAAATGGAAATGCCCTTATTTGACAACGAGAGTTGCTCTTAAAGATTTTAGGCCACATTCTCCAATTATTGCATTCATAGTTAATATAATTGTCTTATGTTAATAATTTATTGTTCTATTCTATGTTGTAATCTCCACCTATGCTTCTTTGAATATTGTTATTAATATATTTTTGTTTAATTGCATAGTTTAGTTAATTTATTATTTAATTAGATTTATAATTTGATTTATTACAGCTTGATTATTAGTAAGCCTATTCATCTTAGTATTTATCTGGTTAGTACTTGATTTTCCTAAATTTCCTGTGTTTAACCCCTTACTTATCCTATATTTAGCTATAGAAACTAAGGTATATATTCTAACCCATATAAGAATTTGGCACTGTTGCCGGGGATAACGGTTTTGAAATTAATATTAGTTTAGGATAGAGAACGATTGATTTAGGATTTTAGATAGCTTAATTATTTTTAATTTTCTTATTTTGATTATTATTTATATATGTGTATACTTTTATTTTTGTTCTATTTGTGATTTTTAATGCGACGTATTCGTAGTTCTAGTAATATTTTATTCTTTGACCCTGAAATTAAACGTACTTTTCATCACTTGCGCGGGGAACAAAGACAAGTCAATATGGCTGAACCGTAAAGAAGAACTCTAAATAATTTTACCTTACCGGATATTACTGAAAATTCTATAGGAATTGTAGCTCCAACCATTGCCAATAATAATTTTGAAATCAAGCCAAGTGTCATCCAAATGGTGCAAAATAATCAGTTGAAGAATCTTTCCTTCACAAGTATTTCCCACCACATAAGACGGCTAGGCTTTGCACTGAAATTAGCACTTTCAAGCAAAAGAAGGAAGAGACACTTTATGTAGCTTGGTAGAGGTTTAAAGAGCTTCAAAGGCAATGTCCTCATCATGGGTTGCCTAATTGGATGGTTCTTTAAATTTTCACAATGGGCTATCCGATGATGCTAGGAGCATTGTAAATGCAGCCTCTAGTGGTAAATGGATGAAGAAGACACCAACAGAAGCTACTACTTTATTAGAAGAACTTGCATCTTAAGGCTACATGGGTGATGAAACTGCTTTAGCAAAAGGAAAAGGAATGCTTAAGTTAAATAGCATAAATATGTTGAATGCCAAGGTGGATGTTTTAGCAAAGCTTGTAAGTAAGGTTCAAATCAACTCGGTTGAAAAAGCAAGCTCAACTTGTGAATTATGTAGAGGTCTTCATGCATATAATGAATGCAATATGAGTTCTAGTGGGGAAGTAAACTATTTGCAAGGAGGTTTCAACTAAAGAAATGGTACAATCTCAAATACCTATAACCATTAATGGAGGAACCATCCCAATTTCTCATGGTCTAACCCTTCCTAATTTAACTCAAACACTAAACCACAAAATCCACCCAGATTTCCCATGAAACAATAAGCTTTCAATCCTACCCAACCCAAATCTAACCTTGAAACTCTTATGGAGCAATTCATTAACCAATAAATTACCATCAATAAGCAAAATGAGGAGCAATTCAAGCAAATTAACTCCAAGCTTGAACAACTTGCTACTCATAACCGTATCCTTGAAATCCAAATTGCTCAACAAGCCTCTTCTTCCAATTCTAAACCCTTAGGAAATCTTTGTAGCCAACCGGAGTTTGCACTAAAAGAGACTTACCAAGCAATTACTTTGAGGAGTGGTAAAGAGATTGAAAATGTTGCTAGTAAGGGTAAGAAAGTGATTGATGATGATAAAATGGTAGAGGTGGTACTCATTTTGATAAAGCTTTGTGTGATATTAGTACTAGTCTTAGTCTTATGCCTTACTCTATCTATAAGAGGCTTGACTTGGGAGAGAGCTTAAGCCTACAAATATATATCTTTCCATGGAAAATAAATCTGTCACTTATCCACTTGGCATTCTTGAAAATGTGCCAACTAAAGTGGTTAAATTTGTTATACCTGCCGATTTTGTTGTTTTGGTTATGGAGGAAGATCTTAAAATCCCAATTTTATTTGGGAGACTATTTTTAGTGACGGCGGGTATGATTATTGACATGAAGAGAGGCAAGATCACATTATAAGTAAATAATAAGTCTATGGTATTTGATGTGTTCAAGATGATAAAGACTACACCAATTAAAGTGGCAAGTAGTATAAACTCACTTGATGTTATTGATTAATGCATTGATAAAGTGATACATGAGTGTATAAGGCAGGATCCTATTGAGCCCTACATTATATAAGAAGCTAATGTGAAACTCACGGATGCAACTTCATACTTTCCTCTTCATAGAACTTCAAAATTTAAACCATTAAGGAGGGATGATGATCTAAAATCTACATCACCAAATGAAGAATTAAAGCTAGAGCTCAAGCCTTTACCATCTAATATAAGATATGCATTTCTTGATTCTAACTTTAAATTTTCTTTTATTATGAATTCATTTTTGCCTAATGATAATATTGATGCTTTATGTGATGTGTTACTTAGTCATAGAGGTGCTATTGGTTATTCTATAAATGATTTGAAGGGTATTAGCCTAAATGTGTGTATGCATAGAATCCTTTTAGAGGATGATGTTAAGCCTTCCATTGAAGGTCAAAGGAGATTAAATCCCACTCTTAAAGATGTTGTTAGGAAAGAGGTAATTAAGTTGCTTGATAATGGTATTATATATTCCATTAGTGATAGCATTCCTCTCTTTCTCTGAAAGAGAGCATAAGGTAAATGATTCTTACCGTTTTACCCATATACAATAGAGCAATGAGCGTACCAAACAAGGGTTTACCTGAAACAATTCAAAGTACTATAAAAAGTTTACTAAAGATCAAATCTTGAATTCTTGATGCCAATATCAGGAATAAAAAGAAGTATACCAGTAATAAAACTTTTTGTCCCATCTATTGGATCCAAAACCCAAACATAATTAGAGAACTTCTCTTTACACCTCTACCCATTCTCCTCTCCATAACTACAATCTCCAAATAACCAATAAATGAATCAATAAATGACAAAAAAATATGAACATGATGATAATAAAACTCACATTGCATGAGAAGGAAAATTGTCCAATATTATAAAAACCATAGATTCTTCAGTTGTTCTATCCTTAATTGTTATTGGACCTATTACATTTCATTTTCAACTTAAAAACAATTCAGCCAAAAAATGATTCTAATGATATAGTGCCCACTAGGACTATTACTGGATAGCGTATGTATATTAATTATAGAAAGCTTAATAAGGCAACTAGGATAGACCATTTTCCATTACCATTCATTAACCATATTTTGGAACGATTGGCTAATTTTTCTTATTTTTGCCACTTAGATGGGATTAGTGGTTTTTACCAAATACCTATTCATCCCGATGACCAACCTAAGATCACTTTTACATGTCCCTATGGTACCTTTGCATTTAGACACATGCCTTTTGAGCTATGCAATGCTCCTGCTATATTTCAAAGATGCATGTTCTCCATTTTTAGTGATCTAATTGATGATTGTGTGGAAGTTTTCATTGATGATTTTAGTGTTTATAGTGCTAACTTTTCAAATTTTCTAGAAAATCTTTCTAAAGTGCTTGACAGGTGCAAAGAGCATAAATTAGTGCTAAATTGGGAGAAATGTCATTTCATGGTGCAAGAAAGCATTGTTTTAGGCCATATAGTGCTCAAATCAACTATACTACCACCGAAAAAGAGCTTCTTACCATTATTTATGCTTTTGACAAATTTAGTGTATATCTTGTTAGTCAAAAGGTAATTGTCTACTCGGATCATGATGCTCTAAAATATCTTTTTAGCAAGAAAGATTCCAAGCCAAGGTTGCTTCGGTGGATCTTAATGTTTTAAGAGTTTGATTGGGAGGTTAGAGACAAGAAGGGTGGTAAGAACCTTGTGGCAGATCATTTGTCAAGGCTAGATCAAGAGGGATTAAAGAAGCAAGATGATGGTGTACTTATCAATGACACATTCCCATGTGAACAACTTTTACAAATTGCTAAAAAGGAACTTCCATGGTTTGCGGATATTGCTAACTACCTAGTAAGTGGAGTTTTGCCTTATAGAATGGACTTTAGATAGAAAAAAAGATTCTTGCATGATGTCAAATTCTATTATTGGGAAGAACCACTATTATATAAGAGGTGTAGAGATGGATTGATAAGAAGATGTATTCCACAAGATGAAGTTCTGGATGTTGCCATTCTATGGAGGTTGGTGGACACTTTAGTGCATCTAGGACAACATCTAAAGTACTCTTATCTAGATTTTGGTGGCCTACATTATTTAAAAATACCCAAGATTTTGTGCTCGTTTGTAATATATGTCAAAGAATAGGTAACATTTCTAAGAAGCATGAGATGCCTTTGAGTGATATTTTAGAGATAGAAATTTTTGATGTTTGGGGTATCAATTTTATGGGACCATTTCCAAGTTCTTTAGGTAATAAGTACATCCTTGTCATAGTGGATTATATCTCTAAATAGGTTGAAGCTATTCCATCCATTACAAATTATGCCAAGATTGTTAAGAAAATACTTAAGAATATTATATTCTCTAGGTTTGGTACTCCAAGAGCATTGATTAGTGATGGCGGTTCTCATTTTTACAACCACATAATTGAATCGCTTTTGAAGAAGTATGGTGTTACTTAATAGATAGTTGTCAAGTTGAAGTTAGCAATAGGGAACTTAAATGGATTTTGGAAAAGATGGTTTCTTCTTCAAGAAAGGATTGGGCATTGAAGATTGATGATGCATTATGGGCATATAGGATGGCTTTTAAAACTCCCATTGCTCTTACACCATATCAATTGATCTATGGAAAGTCTTGTCACTTGCCAGTTAAGCTTAAATATAAAGCTTATTAGGTAATAAGAGCATTGAATTTTGATTTAATGAAAGCCGGTTAAAAGAGGCTCCTTCAACTTAATGAATTGGAGGAATTGCGGATGAATGCCTATAAAAATACTAAGATCTACAAAGATAGAACCAAGCAATGGCATGACAAGCACATTCAAAAGAAGGAGTTTCATGAAGGAAAGCTTTTTCTTTTGTACAATTCAAGGCTCAAACTCTTTCTTGGTAAGTTAAAATTAAGGTAGTCAGGTCCATTCCGAGTTATTAAAGTTTTTCCTTATGGTGCTATTGAAATTACAAATGGAAAGGGTGAAACTTTTAAAGTCAATGGTCATTGTTTAAAGCCTTACATTGTTGGTGATCAATTGGAGAAAGGAATCTCCATTCCACTCATTTCTCTACCTTAATCTTCATAGAGGTAATGGTCAAGCTATAGACCTCAATTTAGCATTTCTTCATTTATTTTCTTATTTCATATAGTTTTAGTGTCTTTTTCTTTTACATTTCATATTATTTTATTATTAGTTTTTATTTCATTCATTTTTTATTTACTACTCACATTATCTTAAAAATTAAGTTTAATATATGTTTTTCTAAAAAAAAAATAAAAAATAACAAAAATAAAAAAATAACAAAAATAAAATTTTAAAAATTAACTCAGGGTGCTTAGTCGGCACCCAACCCTTGGTTTTATGCCGAGTCGTGACCATTTTGTCCTGTCACGACTCGGCAGGCACATTGTATAAGTGCCAAGTCATGATGTTTTGCAACTGTCACGACTCGGTAATCATCAGCCATTCAGTGCTGAGTCGTGACAGTCGTGACTATTTACCATTGTCACGACTCAGCACTATAGCATCCTGACGTAGCGGAAGTTTTCAAAGGATAAATATTAACGATTGTTGATTCGCGCACGAATACCAATCGAAAATCTTCTATAACCTGCAATTCTCAAATTTAGGGAATAGGCAACAAAATTCACAGAATTTTGGAATAAACAAAATCTCAATTAATCAACGAAAAACCCCTCTGAAAATAACATAAAAAATCCTTAAATAGAAAAC
>CATIWO010263830.1:0-11590 GCA_949673435.1 Macaranga tanarius | reverse complement strand
GAGCTCCCAAAAATGTGCCATTGAGCTTGTATTGTGAGCTAAATGTTTGATGTAATGCCTGTTAGAAATTTGTATGAAGTAAGTGTTAATTGCCTTTCTTCAAGTGTTGCATTCCTGTGTTTAGTAAATGTCGGGTTCAAATGGAATTAATTGATACTGTAATTAAACATTAATGATCAAATTAGCAAAAAAAAAAAAGATTGAGTATAGAATTAGTTTCAGTACTTGAAAAGAAAAGGAATTGATTGGACAAACATAATGAACAATCTGCTAAATTCTTTATAGTGCAACAACAAATTGCCAATGCACTTTAAGACAAAATATGTGTACACAAAATATAACTGCAAAACCTTATATTTGATAGGTTATAGATAAGATAAAATATAACCCAAAAATATTTCCAACCAATATATGTGAAGTTGGCAACTTTTGAGGTTGGCAAAAATAGGCTAAGTTGGCAACCAATAATAGCAAGTTAGCAATCTAAACTATAAACAAAACAGCATCACAATAGCCATTGCCATTTTCCACAAAAAAATCCATATTTTCTTTCAACCTATTGAAGCTTTCCCTTAGCCTTTCCTTCAACTTTTCCCTGAGCCGATACCTGAGACTTGCCCCCATTAGCAGGCTGATTGTTTTGCATGAAAAATGATTGTAATTCAGATGCTCTTTTGAGGTTATTGTAACTTGAAAGTGGTACTTGGACTGTCAACCTTGATGGACCTTGAATAGTAGCCTTACCCCTTACGTTAGCTGCACTTGAAAAAGTACTTATGACAATTGAATTTGCATTTGCATTTGCATTTGGTTGACCTATTGCATCCACAGATGAATGTGTGGGAGGTTTGAAGGAAATATTCTGTGAAGTTGTCACAATTGGTTGCGATAGACTTCGTGGAATTTGTTGAACCTAAACAATAATTATAGCCAAATTAGTCATGGAATTCAAATAACATACCCTTTAAGAGATTGGAAAATTTAAAGTAAACACGAGCATTCACTGAAGATATAAGTTGGGATGCACATGTAAATCCAGCAGTTGCACCTCTAGAGTCCTAAGTATACAAGTCATAAAAGAACCTACTGATTAAACACATTCAAAACCAAAATCTAAAAGCTTCAACAGTTATTTATTGGCAACATACCTGTGCATTCACAAAAGATGATGGTTTAGGGGCACTTGGACCTTGTGATGCACTTGAACTTCTAAAATTCTTTGAACAGAACATCACAGACCACTATTCATTAAGTGTAGTCTAAAGAAAAAATATAAATGTGCATGATTATTGAAAATATACTTGAGCATGAACAGATGATGTTGTTGTACCTCGCTTGCCTCTTCTACTATTTGATAAATCCTATGAACATAAACAATGACAATTAATTAGATATAGTTAATGCTTTCACCACAATCATATGATACTAAAGACGACATTAGTTATTACCATATTTCCTTGTTGTTGTCTTTTAAGCCTCATTCTTTTCTGCCAACTAGTTTCCCCTGTAATTGCTACCTTACAACCTATGACATTATACCCTTTTTTTACCACAATTACCACATATTACAAACCCTCCAGCTCTAGAGACTCTGAATGGATTAACTGGTTCATATTTTGATCTAATTCTTTTTTTCTTAGGTCTTCCTACAGGCTTTCGAGGTATGTTGGGATGAATATCAGCATACTCAGTGCACTCCCATTCCTCCATGCTTGGCACAGGATTGATGACATGCCTATAGACAGCCAAATAATTATCCTTCAAAAAATATTTATCCACATAGGCTCCTGGCAGCTCCCTGTTTGCATAAATGGCTGAAATAGCATGCTTGTATGGTATTCCAGTTATATCCCACACTCTATAAGTGCAAGTCCTTTCTGCTAAGTTCACAGTTACTTATGTATTATAGTACTCCACTTCATACTTATGTTAACCTGCTGGTGTACAGAAATAATTTCTGCTGTCAAATTTTAATTTCTCTAAATAATATTGCACAGCAGGACATATATCACCTCTGTACCTGAGCATTCTTGTGTACTTCACATAGGTCCTTTTCATTAATCGTTTGTGTATCCATTCTATCATACTCAAAATAGGCATATCTCGTGCTTATTTGATGTAGGAATTAAAAGACACACTAATGTTATTTTGAATAACATCACATTTAGTGTGAGCTGTAAAAAAACACCTAGCCCATGTTTTTGGATTCTTCCCTACAACCCATTCAAATGCCTTACGATCCACCTCTTTCAGCTTTTAGAGACAGCCTTCAAATGTTTTAACAGTTGTTGCACTAACAGCAGACCAAAGCAACTGCTTATCAACTTTACTAAACTGCAGCTTGAAGTTATCATACATGTGTTTAACACAATACCTATGTTCAACATTAGGAATTTTCTCTTCAAAAGCTTCAACAAGTCCCTAAATTGTAATGAAAAAATCAGTAGTTAGTTTCATAAATTGATAAGAAGTTTGATGAAAAAGCAGAAAGTTTGACATATACTTACTTTCTGCTTATTTGACATGAACACCCAACGTGTCTCTGAAGGGTGGCCAAAGTCTTCAAATAAGATACCTAAAAAACACTTCCATGAATCTTTACATTCAATATCCACAATAGCAAATGCTAATGGGAACATATTGTCATTACCATCCCTTACTACTGCACACAGTAATTGTCCACCTATTGAGGACTTTAAGAAACATCCATCTAACCCAATTATAGGCTGCAAACCAGAGAAGTAACCTTGCTTTTGTGCAGCCAGTCTAACATACATGTAGTGGAACATTAATATTTCCTTTGGCCTTTAACTACCACAAACACTAGCTTCATTCTCATCACCACCTCCATTATGGTGAATATTTGCCTCATATGTTAGCTCAGTTTTGATTTTCACCAAACTTCCAGGATTTCTCACTTTTACAGTTTCTGCATAGTCCCATAATCTTTTATATTGCTCTTTCAAATCACCCTCAATTTTTTTCTTTGCTTTTTATTTTGCTCTGTAGTATTTGGAGACACTAATTTCTGCACCCAATTGTCTTTGTAAACTTTTTCTCATTGCATCAATCTTCTAACCAGGATTTTCCCTTAACTTTTCCATGTACTTAGTTGCCAAGTAAGTCGAATTCACCAGTGGGTTATCAAATTCTCTTGGACAGTTATGAACTGCTTTAAAGGTTTTGATTTAGAACACATTTGATTCTCTTAGTTTGGACGCATGAATTTTGAAACCACATTTTTTCCCACATACCGCAGTGATTCTCAGAGCATTATTCTTGTTCAACTCGTACTTGTATCCTCTCTTAATAGCCCATTCTTTTAAGGCTCTTCTGAAAATAAACATGTTTGCTAACTTCATTCCTTTGCACAATTGTGGCTCACTCATACCTGTCAGCTCATTAAATTCAGGGAACACTTCATTTCCTTCTTCATCTGAACCTCTCAAACTATGCAGTTCATCAGAATCCACTACTGGTTCATTAAACTCTACATAATCTTCTTCATTCAGATCAGTAGGCTGATTATTATCATGCTCAGCTGTAGGTTTATTTGCTTGATTATCTACATTAGCAGTCCCTGAATCATTTGTTGGAGGTACACTTTCAGCTACATCATTACCACCAACAGTTGTATGCCTAAATATATCATCATCACTTCCTTCAAGATCATTATACATACAACTCACTTCACTACATCCAGATTCATACTCACTGTCAGTCCTATTAGTTTCCTCACTTAGTTGATACTCATTGTCACATGAATCATTGTCCCATGAATCACCATAAAAATCATATTTCTTGGTACTGTCCCCTTCATTTCCATGTTCTTCTTCATCAGGTGCAGGTGGCATCTTTGGTGCTGATGGACTGTTAGAGGGAACTCCTTGCTCAGATGCAGGTGGATCCCCATGTGAAGGTGCACTCTCTATTATTGCTTGGTAATCAGAATTATGAGATGAATTATCAGAGCCATGTTCAACACTGTCAGCTGCATCATCTAACATATATACATAAAATTAATTATCTTCCTCCAGCTCCATTTCAGAGCCATCTCCTTGCTCCATTTCAGAGCCATCTCCTTGCTCTATTTTAGAGCCATCTCCTTACTCCATTTCAGAGCCATCTCCTTGCTCCATTTCACCACACTTGAACATAGGTCCTTGCATATTCAACGGATTAGCATTTTCAACAAAGTATAACTCCATGTTCGGATACCTCTTGTTGTAGTCCAATATATGCAACAAATCCTTATCTTCTAAAATCTGCACTAAAGCTTCATTACCACTAATGCCCCACAATCTACACCATATTCGACACAGATTTTTATACCCCCATTCTTTACAGTACCACTGTAACTCATAGAAAGAAAGCATGTCTAAATCAAAATTTTCCACCCTCTCCACACTACCACCAATGTACACTATCTCAGGATTGTCTTCCCAATGACCTCCATGGTGCATCACCAAGTTAACAGTGTTCATATTCTGAAATAAAAAATATACCACAACTTCTTAAATTGCTATAAACAATGAAAATTTCCATGCTTTTCTTAAACATATATGCAGAATCAAATATTTACAAAAACTATTAAACAAATGTGCAACCACACTAAACTCATACCCGTTTACCCATACCCTAAACCCCGTATAACCATATAACCCTTACACCCTAAAACCCTTAATTTTTCAATGTATGAAAAATGGACTATTTGGAGAGCAAATTTACATACCTTGTACCTTACGTAATGAGGTGCACCCTTTGGTCCCTTGCACAAAAGTACCCAACAACAACCTAATAGATGTAGACAAACTAACAATCTTCGATATCCAGTCTTTAATAATCAAAATTCACTCTTCAATTTGAAGAACACAAACCTCAATTCATTTTTTACTCATTAACTCGACATTTTAAGGTTTTTTTCTCGTCATTTTCTTATTATTTTAAGAGAGATTGTACCGTTATTTTGTGATCAAGTTTTTTTTTTACGTTTTAGTGTGTTAAACCACTATAAAAACAGCGTCGTTTTTATTTTAGGTTGAAGTCCACGTATCCAGCCACCTGTCATCCATGCGTACCGGTTTGAAGCCACGTCAGTAAATTTTAACGGTGTTACAGGGTTTGGCTGTTATTTGCTAACGGTCTAATTCACGGGGTACTAAACTATCGTGAAAAATACCACAAGACCAAAAGTGTTAATACACTAAACCACAAGGTACTTTTTTATAATTATCCCAACATTTTATTATTTTTGTTATTATATATAGTTATTATTAAGCGATGTAAATTATGCTATAATTGCAACTCGTACACTTCCCAAGTAAAGGATTACATAATATTCTGATTAAGAATTAAAGGAGTTTGCAAAGTTACAATTATTTTAACCTTAGAAATTGCAAGAGGCAAGAAAGCAATTAAACCACAAGACAGAATTTGAAGAGACTTAAGTTATGGCGAGACAAGCTAACAAGACTATATATATCCAGTTTGGGACTAACTGGTTTTATCTATGTCTTCTACAACCTCAAATTAATGTGGAAACAAAAATTCATTGAGTAGGCTCCTACCAAGTAATAAGACATATCTAGAGCAAGAGGATTTTCAATAAGCTGCAAGTTCAATAGTTTATAATAAAAAATTGGTCCTAGTTGGGAGGACTGGAAGTTTAAGAGACTAATGAACCAAATACCTTCTTAATCCTTATAAAGAAGGAAGTAACCAAAAGGGCAATATTACAATAAGGACCATGGAAGCTATAAAATATATTGTTTATATTCAAGGATTAGGTAGCTGGTAAAAAATTAGAAAAAAAGCATTTTGCTACGGACTGGTTTTGGATGCAGGTGATAGGGCTCAACTAAGCAATGATCCAAAATCCTATTCTTATCTAAAGAATGCGCATTCATTTTGAGGACACATAAAATCCAACAAATGAAATTCATCTCAATAAAAAATGGATCTCGTTTTAAGAATCAAAGTGTTAGTCAATTTGCAGAAACTATTTCCTCAAGGTTTTAATTATTATGAGATAGGCAAGTAGGTCTGAACAGCTTTTCAGTATGAAAAGATATTTTCCTTTTGCTTCATCTATGGCGTTATTGGATATATAACCCAGCATTATAATGAGTTCAAACACAAAGTAGAGGATCCATGTCTAGTGAAAAATAAAATAAAGTTCGGTTCATGGCTAAGGGCACCTGCCAGGCAGCTTCTAAGTCTTGTAACCATAAAAGTTACACATGTAAAGAAATATGGCACAAGGAAGATGATGAACAATAAGCACATAAGGGAAAAATGATCAAATATAGGGTAATGATGCTTACCAGCCAACTCAATTAAAAAGATTTACTTATGTTCCAGTCATTATCCTTAGGTAATTATTTCTCTAACTAGCCATCTACTAGTAATAATATATATTTTGGTTTATTGTAATGAAATTTCACATATTGTTCAAAAAAATATATATGTAGGAAAAAATACCTCTCTCTTCCTTCTAGCATTCTCCTCTCTTTTTTGATAAATAAACATATCTTTTTTCATGGTTCTCTTACACTATACATAGAAAAGTAAGGAAAAGAAAAAGGAAAAGGAAGAGGAGAATACTTAATTTTCATTTTATTTGGCTATTAATTTTTTTTTTTATGGGAATGAAATTGGAGAGGAATTATTCTCCCTCATTTCCCTTCTATAAGGAGAAAATTACTACACTTTTAATTTAGAGTGTAAAATATTTCAACTCTTAAAATATATTGTAATTTAAAATTTTATTTTTTAAAAAATTTCCCCTTCTCTTTCCTTTATGAATTATTTTAAAGTTGCAAAACACAATAAAATATGCAGTTTTTATTCCCTTCTCTTCCTCTCCATTCCTTTCGTTTAAAATTTTTTTTCTTTGCTTCCCTTTATAGTTGCTATATATAGAGTTGTTCCTAAAATTTTTTCCGACCACAGCCTTTCCTTGTTTTTTTCCCTTATCAATCACTAATATTTTCCTTTTATTTTATGCACTTTAATAATTTAAGAGTTTTAACAATGTAAGTTGCTCTATCTACCCTTTTTTGAGTTTTTAAGCCATAATTTTGGTTGTTTGGTGTTCTATTTCAACCTTGAAGGATGATTTTTAGGAATAAATATTTCTACAAACACTTCACTCAGTTTACCCGATAAAAGAAGAGTCTTCTATCTTCCTTCTTCAATGGAAAAGCTTGTTCTTAATGGGTTTTCCCACACCCATATTTTTATAGGAATTAGGATCCTTGATTCGACTTAACCGAGACTCAATAATCTCTAATCTAGATTTTAGTGGAGTTCCAATTGCTATGGAGTAAACTCTTGGACTCCCGAATTTGGAGTATCTTACTTTCACGCAATTGATTTGTTTTATCAATTTTTTTGTGATTTTCTTCATTATTGTAAATGTATTTAGTAATAATTTTTTTTGTTGATTCAAGAAAAAGCTGTGCATTGCGTACCTTCTGGTGATTGCTTTTGATATTAGGTTATGTTTTTCAATTTATATTTATTTTTTATTTTATTTTCCTAGAGTCTGAACTTTTGGTTGATAAGAGTATTTCTATATGTTATGGCTCTTTTTGTAACTTATGGTCTTTGATGTTCTTATCATTTAGTTAGTAGAGAGTTTTTTAGGTAGTTTTTGGCTTATAAAACCTATAGAATTTAGATTGTACTTTCTGGTTACAATTTGATGTTGCACTGTATTATCTTTTATGTTTAATAGTACTTTATCTTTGGTTTAAAAAAATAAACATACAAGGCACCATTTAAAAAAGGCAAAACATATAAAAAGACTATTGAACTTTTATGATAAAAGTAAAAAAACTATTAAACTAAAATAGTATATAAAAACTTATAAACTCTTAAAAGTGGTTCAAATAGATACTTTTTTAAAACTTTTACTTAATAGAGTTAAGTATTTAATTTTTGAGACTATAAAATGTACAAAAAAACCTTTAATCTTTAATTTTGGTACAATTAAACCTTAAATATTTTAAAATTTAAAATATTTATTTATCTTTTATTAATTAACATTTTATTGTTAAAATTTATTTTAGAGTGCACAATTATTTTTAAAAAATTAGTTATTTTTTAAAAAATTAATTTATTCTTGAGAATTATATATTCTAAAGCATATGTTACTTATTTTCTTAAAAATAATTTTAAAGAATAAAAATTATTGGCAAAATTTATTTAAACGTGTACAAATTATCCTTAAAAAATTGTTGATATAAATTTTTCTAAACTATATATTTTTATTCTTAAAAAAAAATTGAGTGTAAAAATTTTAATTCTTATAAAAATTATTGGAAAAATTTATTAAAAGTGTAAAAATTATCATCAAGAAAGTATTGATCTAAATTATTCTAAACTATATATTTTTATTCTTAAAAAATAATTTGAGTGTAAAAATTTAAATTCTTATAAAAATTATTGGCAAAATTATTAAAAAGTGTACAAATTATCATTAAAAAACTATATATTGATCCAAATTATTCTAAACTATATATTTTTATTGTTAAAAATAATTTAAGTGTAAAAATATGATTCTAAAATTTCGATAATAATTTTTGTGTTTTAAATTTTTTTAAGAAAGTAAGTAACATATACTTTAGAATAAATAATTTTCAAGAATAAATTAATTTTTATAAAATTATTAATCTTTTAATAAGTAATTAATTTTTTAATAACAATTTTGCACTCTAAAATGAATTTTTCAAATAAAATGTTAATTAACAAACATAAATAAATATTTAAAAATTTAAAAATTTTTAGGATTTAATCGTACTAAAATTAAAGATTAAAAGTTTTTTTTGTACCTTTTATAGTCTCAAAAATTAAATACTTAACTATGTTAAGTAAAAGTTAAAAAAATGGTATATTTAAACCACTTTTAAGAATTTATGGGCTTTTATATTTTTTTTTTAGTTTAATGTTTTTTTTGCTCTTATCATAAAAGTTCAATGGTTTTTTTTTACCTTTTTTCTTTTATCAAGTTCTGAATGAAGTTATGAGTTTGGAGAGTTCCATGAGCGGGTTTTCAACGTTTTCTGGTGCTCGACTTAGCCATGTACCAGTAAAACTTATGATCACTCTTGATTGTGTTTTCTCTTGTAGTTTTCATAATTGCTTTCTTCCCTCAATCCAATCAAAAGGTTTTTGATGTTCCTATGCAGAGACCTTTTGATGCAGAGGAATCTCAAGGGATGAGAATTAACTCCAATTTGCATAAATTAACTACGAGAATAGCTAGCAAAATGTCAAGAAATAGATATTTCTCCAGTAATTAAGTCCATCAATCTCACTCATCACCGGTTTCAATTGGAAAAATCCAAAGGCATAACGATTAGAAAGGAAGCCTTTTTCTTGTTCCTTTTCGAAATTGAAGAGGTCAAAAAGAAAATGCTGAATCAAGGATCAGGGATACTTAACAGAAATCTTCTTAAATTCAAAGAGAGACTCTTCACTTAAGTTCTAAATAAGGGTACTTTAAAGCTAATGACGGAGTTTGGCCCTGGATTGAGAGCTACTGTGGAAATAAAGCATGATCAAAATAATCTCAAAAAAGTAGCATTTCTCCTCTCCAAACCGGTGTAGTACCAGCCCAAAACAAAGCAATAAGGTCTTTTTGGGGCAGAGTAGTAATTATTATAAAGAAGAAGGCTACAAGTTTATCAATATTTTTAGCCCTTATAGGTTTCAGTTTGTACATGACATCTTTGCTTTAAAAGGCCTTCACATAAACTGTGATGAGATCTCCTTGGGAAGAAGAAGTTGTACATAAAACTAAAATTAGTGAGCCTTAGAGATAATTATTGAATATGTGCTTTTCTTTGGTGGTGTACTGTTTTAAATTTTTAACCCTCTTTCACTACAAAAGAAGGGCAAAATAATGATGAAAATTAGCGACGGCCAAATACACCAGAAAAATTCATGGTATTAGCAATGATTTTAGTGACTGATTTAACAAACCTTCGCTATAAAATGGTGACTGTGTGGCGCTAATGATTTAAGCACTGATTAGCGATAAACTGTAGTACTTTTGGGCACAAAACTGTAGTACTTTTAGGCCTAAAAACCCTAAAAATTAGTGATAACTTACTCCATCGTTGATTTTTAAAGTAAAACACACCCTTCTTTCATTTTCACTAAAAATTGGAAAAAAAAAATCAATTTCGCCCTCCTATCTCCACCGCTCCACTGATCTCGCCTTGCTGCCATAACCGCTCCATCAACATTAACCTCCACAACCTACCACTGCTTCAATCTCCCACCACCACGACCACTGCTCCCAATCTCTTACCACTAGCACTACTGCTCCCTATTTCCTTCCACCACCCAGTTTGCTACCGCCATCACCGTCCAATCCCTCTCAGTCACAGGAACAAATATATAGATATGGAATAATTGTTTGAATTTATTTAGATAATTGTTTGGGCATAATTTGTTCAATATTTTTATTTAATTTAGACTATAATTTAGTTAATTGTAGTTAATTTAGATAAATGGTTTGTTGAATATTTTTAGTTAATTTAGTTAAATTTAGATTAATAATTTAGTTGGAGCAGGAGCCTATGCCTTGGGAGATCTTTAAAAGGACTCACACAAAAAAGGATGGGTCCTTTATTGATAATCGATCATAGAACTAAATGTAAGTCAAATAAAATTTCAATATCATATTACATTAATTTTAATAGTTTTATTGAAAATGATATAACATTTTCTTTTAATTGGTTACAGGATAAGATCACGAAGATCGTTGAGACTATATCACAACGTACTGAAGATGGGACATAGCCACCTATAGTCGACATGACGAGTCTCTATCTAGAGATTGTGGGTGGCAAGAAGAAGTAGCGCATCTACGAGCTTGGATCATATATTTATGCTCTCTACCTCAGATCCATCAACAACATTAGCACATCAGCTCCTTCCGCTGCCACACCATTTAAGGATCATGTACTTCAGCTGGCTCAATAGTAGTTGCAGAAGGAGCAGAATCATATGGTTTAGTGTGAGTAGGAGCGTGAGAGAGAGCAGAAAGAGATGGAGGCTGAGCGTGTACGAGTCTCCAGATAGATCAAAAGTCTTTAACAAGAGCAGAAGGCTATGCGTCGTATGCAGCAAGAGTGGAGGTCGATGATAAGGCGTATGTAAGCCAGGCTTCCGTTTAATGGATCGACATCTTCTGGTGCCTTTCTTAATGATATGATGGACATCGATCCTCCTCCAATTGATCCACTACCTCTAAGGGTGAGCAAAAATAATCAAAAACTGAAAAACCAAAACGAACCGACTGGTTCGGTTCAATTTCAAGAAATACAAATGTTAATTCGGTTTAAACCGAACAGAACTGAAAATATGTTCAGTTCGGTTTTTAGAGTAAAAAAATATATTAAACTGAACCGAACCGAACTCATGGTATATTCTAAAATTTTATATATATTTATAGTTTGGTTTGATTGGTTTATTACTAATATTTTAAATTTTATTAATAATATTAGTTTCTAAATATATAAAACTCTTAATAAAATTATTTACTACCAAAAAAATTCTAACAAAACGTATTTAAATA
>CATIWO010263764.1:0-44409 GCA_949673435.1 Macaranga tanarius | reverse complement strand
CCTCCCGAATTGAACATGATTTGGTTTTGGGCTAAAATTACTAAAGGGGATAGAATAAGTCATGGAGATACTATGGTTAGTGGTCTAATTGATAGTCACTCATATTTATTGATGCATAAATTTATGGTACATACCATCTTTGGTAGGAATGATAGTACTAAGGTTATACCTGATGAATTATTCTTAATGTGGTGTATGTCTACTAACCATAGGGTGAATAGTGCATATCTTGTATTTCGCTCTATGTGGCGTGTTGTGCAGGGATGAAAAATATTGATGTCTATAGGCCACATTATCATGGGCCTAGCCATACATTTTGTACCAAGAAAACTCACCTTTTTTGCACCATTGGAACGTGAGATCTTTGATGAGGATTTTCTGGTCAGAGCTGAAATCATCACAGATTTCAGAAGGTTAAAGGAGGCAAATAATAGAAGATGCTATTAGCTACGTCAAATCGCCTTGAGACATGGAGATGTTCCTCTACCAAAGGTGGTAGAAAATTTTGATGATGTTAGTGAAGAGGAGAAAGAAGACGTCAAACCTCAAATAGCTCATGAGAATACAAGGGTGAATAAGAAGGATGATAAAGCCAAAGCAAAGAAAAAGAATAGAGCAGCAAGAAGGAAGAGATTTAAGGAAAGTATTGAGAAGGTCGAAAAGAAGATAGAGGATGTGGAAAATCAAACTGATCAAAGGCTTGGTCACATGATGATGGATATGATCACCAAATTTAAAGTTTATGAGACCCTAAGAGACGCAAGGATAGATAATTTAATAGCTGCAATAGAGGAGCTGAAACAGTTGATCTCTCAAAGTAAAGGAACTAAGGCATCAACGAAATCTTCTATTGAGATCATAGTTCCAGAAACTTCATCTTCGAATGCATCTGATTAGGGGAGTTTTCTTTCCCTTTTATTTTTCTATTTTTGTTTTTAAGTTTGTGTTTTGTATTTTAGTTTGTTGTTGCATGAATATAAGACATTTCACTTGAGTTTGAGCCTATTTGTGCTAAGAGTTAGTATCATTAGGTGTGATTTTCTTAAATAAGTGTGTTAATCTCCTTTTAGTGCTTGGTTTAGATTGTTAAGTTAGAGGAATAACTTATAATTAAGAATTTTTAAATTTTAATAAACTTAATGCTTACTCCTTCATTGAGTGATTGAACTAGTGTGCTTGATTGTTGAGAAAGATGTTTGTAGGATTTAAATATTTATGTAGTTCATATATGCATAGACACTATATCTAAAATAAAATAAAATAAATAGATAAGTTCCTTAAGCGAGATGGAGTGTAAAACGCACTCGTACATGTACTCCAATGCTCTATAAAGGGTATGAGTATCCAAAGGACTTTATTGAGGTATCCATATTGAGTAATATGGAAAGGTGGAGGATACTATAATAGGAAAATTATAAGAAATAAAGTGTGTGCCTTTTAAGTGTTATTAATGAAAGAACTACTTGAGTGTTAGTGCTTCATACCTACTTTCATTTTTCTTGGTTGTTAATCATGTTTTTTCATGAATTCAACGAGGGAGTTTGCTTTTCACTTAGTAATTATTATGTTCTTGGCTATGAGTTATTGCTTTAATTTTCAGTTATAAACTTTGTATTAAGGGGAGATTATAATGGTTCCTCAAGTTAAAAACTACTCATGATGCTGGTTCTTAGTATAAATAGATTGTTCTCTTATTTTTTTTTTTGATGACAAGTAAAGGCTCAAGTGTGGGGGTACTTGATGAGTGTGAAAAATACTTATTTTAAGCACTCTATTTTATTGCATATTAGGCTTAGTAGTTGCATGTTTAGTTATTTTTCAGTTAATTTAGTTAGTTTTATTATTTTTTCTTAATTATTAGGATTTAGTTATTTTTAGATAATTTCTATTGAGTTTTGTTTTGTATGATGCATTGGGATGAAGATTGGATCAATCCTTGAAGTTTGGATGAGCAAAGGACTCAAGAAAATGAGTTATCTATGTTGGGATAGTGCATGGTCGTGCTTCATTGATGCATGGCCGTGCCTGAGAAGGATTTTTGGGCACGATACAGGGGTGCACGGCCGTGCCATAATCATGCACAGCCGTGCTATAATCATGCACAGCCGTGCCTGACCAAGGGATAGCATAAGTGGATTTTTGCGCAGCCATGCCATTTTCTTGCGCACCCACCTGACTGATTTGGCAGCCAATGAAATGATGTTTTTAAGCTGAAGATTTATTAGAGTTGAGCCTATCTTTTAATTCTTGATTAGATAGAGTTTGAAATGATTTAGATTACCTTTCTCACTAGGTCTTTTGGTCTATAAATAGAACCATTTAATTTTCATTTAAGGGTTGTTCTTGTTCTGGATTTTGCTCTAGTTCATAGTTTTCTATTTTACTTCAGAATACATTTTTCATTTCATTTTGTTTAGTTCATAGTAGAGGAGATACTTGGCTTGAAGTTAAAAGAGCAAGGCTTCCTTACATCATTTGGAAGGGGGTTTTTCTTGTATCACTGTTTTATTTAATTGTTATTATATTCAGAATGGTTTTCATTTCTTCTTTGTTTTCTTTTATTTTTAACATGAGTAGCTAGATCCTTTTTAGGGTTCTTATTCTGAATTGACCATATGCTTTTTGTGATTTATGTTAGGTTGCTAGATCTAATTTATTGGTTGTTGTTGTGCTTAATGTCATTTTAGGACTGATCACCCTAAGATTGAATTGACACTATAGTCTTAATCGAGAGATATGTTCTATAGAATTAGGCAATGACCTATTAATTGCTTAATTAGTCGAGAGACAGTTAAGTGGATTAATATTGATTAAAGCTTGTATTTAAAATTGGAATTAAAAGGCATTAGGTTAGTGAGAGCTAGTAAACTTAGTGTTAATTAATCTCCAATTAATTATAGGTTTATCTGAGAGGAAGATCTATATTTTCTAAGATCCATTCAAAATGAATTAGAAATAGTTAAACCTAGTTGGGTAATCAATCCTTTGAAATGGTCTAATTGAGAATAAGAACCCTAGCTTTTAATATTTGTTGAATTTTACTTTAGTTTGTTTTAGTTTTAGTTTTTAAAAGAATCTAAACTCTATTTTGGTGTCTAAACAAACAAACAAACAAACATAGTTAGTATTTCAGTATTCAATTCACAATCTCTGTGGGATGATATCTTATTTACTACTTGATACGATTCTGTACGCTTGCGGATTTTATCAACATCAAATCTCCTGGAGAGCCTTTAAAAAACTTGACAAACAGTAGATAATGAGCTAGTTAAATTAGCCAACGCATCCGCACAGTGATTCCTTCTCGATCAACATGGCACACTTGAACATCACATTCCTGTTCCAACTAGGGGTGAGCATCGGTCGGTTCAATTTGGTTCAGTTTAAAAATACCTAAAACCAAACTAAACCGAAATTATTTATAAGAAAACTGAACCGAACTGGGTCGATTTTTTCGGTTTTGACTTTGTTCATTTTTGAAATTTTAAACCTATTGAATCTATATAATTTTGTATTATTCTAATAAGATTTATGAGATCTATTAATGCTAATTTTTTATATTTATTTTATTTATTTATTTTTTAGAAAATCAAATGAACCGATTATCTAAAATAAACTTAAATATTTTTGGTTAGTGTTTTTTTGGTATTAAATGATTTGATTAAGAGTTTTAAGTATTTACAAACTCTTATTATTAATAAAATTTAAAATATTAGTACTAAACCGATCAAATCGAACTATAAATATCTATAAAATTTTAAAATATATTATAAATTTGGTTCGGTTCAATTTAATAAAATTTTTTACAATAAAAATCGAACCAAACTGAATTTATTTCAATTCAATTCGATTTAAATGGACTAAAATATTTTACGATGGAAACTAAACCCAACCAATTGGTTTGATTTAATTTTTCGATTTTCAGTTATTTTTGCTCGCCCCTAGTTCCAACAGTTCCTGGATAGCCCCCACCATATTGATATTTGTGTTTGTGCATGGCTCCTGACTAGAGGTGTGCAAAAGTTGGTTCGGTTCGATTTAAAAATACCTAAAACCAATTTGAACCGAAAAGAACTTTTTCAGTTCGGTTCAGTTCGGTTATTTTTCTTTTTTATTTTCTTTTCACCTTTTATTTTTAAATTTATTTTATTTATGTAATTTTACAATATTCTAACAAGATTTATAAGATATATTAATGTTAATTTCTTATATTTATTTTATTTATTAATTTTTAAAAAAAATCAAATGAACCGATTCTCTAAAATTTATTTAAATACGTTTTGTTAGAATTTTTTTGGTAGTAAATAATTTTATTAAGAGTTTTATACATTTAGAAACTAAAATTTTTAATAAAATTTAAAATATTAGTACTAAACCAATCAAACCGACCTATAAATATATATAAAATTTTAAATATACAAAGAATTCTATTCGGTTCGGTTTATTATATTTTTTACTCTGAAAACCGAACCGAACTTATTTCGGTTCGGTTCAATTTAAACCAAATTAATATTTTATTTCTAAAAACCAAACCAAACCTACTGGTTTGATTCGATTCGGTTCGGTTTTTCGGTTTTAGGTTATTTTTGCACACCCCTGCTCCTGACCTGTAATGAGGCTGACCACACGAGCTATCTGTTTCCGAAGTAGCTTTTTGAATATTCAACTTCTCAATAAACTTCAAAATCTGCCACAGACCCCACAATTCTGCAGCTATTGGATTGCATATACCGATATTCATAGAAAAACCAGAAACCCAGTTACTATTATTATCCCGAATCTCACCACCAGCAAAGGCTCCATCCGAATTGAGTTTTAAAACACCTGGTGGAAGTGATGTCCAAGCCATTTGCTTTTCCACTTTCTTTTAAGTAGATGTTGCTAAGGTTGGTTCAAAACTATAACTGCGAGCAAGGCATAATAGGAATACGGACAGAAGTGGATATCTGTGAGTGTTGCTTCAGAGGTACGGAGGATATTAATTATGTGCTGAGATTTTGTGGTACTGCTCGTAAAGTTTGGAAACAATTAGTTCCAACCACTCACTGGCAGATGTTTATATCCATGCCGTTCAAGGAATGCTTGTTAGGAAACTTGACAAATAAAACTGGAATTGGTATTGATGTTGATTGGTCGCTTCTCTTATAGAATTTATTTGTAAATTTTAGTTTACTTTTATTAACAATATAGTTAGTACAAATAAATTACAGAAGTTTCCTACAGAATTAATTTGTAAATCCAAATTTTGTAAATGGAATTCATTTCCAAATCAAATGAATATCTTATATAGAGACAAAATTTAAACAGGAGTTTTTATATTGTTCAGACATTAAATTGAAAATAGATTGAAGTTTTCAGGGAAATTAGAGATTATTTCCACTTAAAGCCCTTCATTGACTATGCTACCATTATTCCTGTTTTGCAACATTCTGCACATCAAGCCATTTATCAAACTCTAAATATACAATTACAAGGAGATCAAGCAGCAAGACTCTCCTCTTGTAAAAGGAAACAGAAGCAACTATTAAAGACTGTAGATTATTTAATACCCGTCTTCGGAACCTTCTAATAAACAAGAGTGGGATGCAGAATTCAGAGGTCATTGAAATTTTACAACCACGCAGGAAATGTCATCTGTGCTCTTCTTGTTGAGTGCCTCTTCAGTAAGGTGTTCCGCTGCAGAACGAGCGTCTTTAATGTTCTTGATAGCATCTGCTGCTTCCTGATTTGACATCACCTGTCATCATACAGAGAACATATTTCAGGAAAAAAAAAAAAAAAAAAAAAACAAGAAACAGCAATGCATCATTACAATAAAATTAGAGCATAAGACAATAAAGGTAACATCTGGAAAATTTTTTAAGTTTAACCAACCTTCCATAACCCATCACTAGCTAAGATAATAAAATCTGTATCATCACCAATCACTTCCATTACAACATCAGGTTCTGAGCTGAGATGTTCTTTCAAGCTCTTATCTCCAAATGCCCTTGCCACTGCCAACTGCCCATCGACACGCGGGACATCCCCTGAATTTGAAAAGTTCTCAAATTACTCCGCGATACAAGCACACTAAGAATTAATATTGCATGTCATATTCAAGGAAGTAAAAAGAAATTGAATGCAAGTTGATTAGGATCTACATAAAGAAACACAAAGTTTCACCATTTTGATATCTATATTGCTATATGTTTATGTAGGAGCCTCACACTCTTTAAAGAATAGCAATATCCAAGCTCAGTTGGCGTTGTTCTTACCTGGGAAGTTAGACACAAAACCACCTCTATTCTCAATCTCCTTCCTTTCTATACTTGGCTCATGATCAACTGACAATTGTTTGGCCACACCATTTTTGCAGATTACAGCCCGAGAATCACCAACATTGGCAACCACCAGCTTCTGACAGTTGATCAATATTGCTGTAACCGCAGTCGATCCCCCTTTACCCAAATCAGCTGCTTTCTCTAAAATAGTAGTGTCAGTAATACGATATGCTCTCCTTACCGCATTCTCTGGTTCTGTCCAGAAGTCTGGCTGCTTCCATAAAGAGTTTCAGAAAAGAACACACAGAGATTAAGTTTCCCCAGTTCTCGTAAAATCTATATTTCAAGAAGACATTGTATAATTTGAATTGAAATGGAATTGTAAGATCCATATCAAACGATGTTCCAATTAGCAATTTCTATATCTCACTTTCCCCTCCTCTGAATTGATAAATATATGGAGAAAAGCAAAGTTATAGTTCAAAGTCTCCTACTATTAAGAAGCTCAGAAGCAGCTTGAACTAAATGCATATGCATATAGATTCTCTACCTCCTTCAAGATATTGTCAAACAAATTTGACCGCAAGTAATCAGGTATAATGTGGCTCAGATGACCATCAAATATAGCAAACAAACCAAGTTCCTTGTCATCAACTTCCTTAAATTCTGCAACAATATAATCCTCCATGGCATGATGTGATTTTCCCTTAACCAAATGATAGCCATGCGTTACATGCTTTGACATCTTGCTCTTTCCTTTTCCAGAGTCTGCAGACGAACCTAGCCCAACTTTTTCCTGCCATATGCATGTTCAAACTGATAACTAATACAGCAGCTATTATAGAGCAAAATTGGAGCATAATTAAATATCAAATATCAGAATAAATCAGAAAGCTAAATATCCTATAGTACTTCAAGAAATCCAATAAAATTTACCCATATCCTTCTTTCACGCGTGTAGGTGAATGTCTATAAGAAGGAAAACGGCATTGCAGCTATAGAAACAATACTTGGAACGTGGTTTAGATTGTATCTATAACACTAATTAGTTCTTAATGTGTATAGAAACCAAAGTTCCTAGCGACTGGTTTTTTCCCAGGAGCAAAATGACATACTATAAGGATTTAAGATCTCGTCTAGGATCCAAATTAACCAAATCATTTACAGATCAATTCTTGAGATAAATGCAGCAGAACCATTACCATATCATAATTTAGCCATATGTATTCTTGATAACAAAACTAACTCCAACCTATCTGGAAATATGATTTCAAACATCAACACAATTCAAAATGACCCAATTCTATCAAGTATCAAAACGAATAAATATAATTATCAAGATTACAATAGCCTATATATCAAACAATTAAGATTATAATAACCCATAAATTAAATAATCAAAATTACAAGAACCCATAAATCGAATCGAATTTTAAATGAATGATTACCAAGTATAAAAGTAATCAAAGATTAAATTATAAAGATGCGAGAAAAGAAAATCAATAAAGAACACAAACAAAGAAATAAGAGCTAAATCAAACAAACAAAAGAGAAGCATATACTTATCTAAAATAAATGCTTATACCTTCATCTTGTGTATGATTTCTTTGCCGGTCATAATTGCTTAATGGGTACAACTCTTAATAACCAAGGAAAAGATTCAATGTTGGTCAAAAAAAAAAAAAAAAAAAAAGGAAAAGATTCAATGTATATGCAAAAGATTGCTAGAAACAAAGAAAGTGGCAAAGAAAGACAGGTGTTAATATAAAGCTATTGACAACGCAAAATAATACCATGTCTCCATTCACATACACTTATTACAGTATACCACATTAACACATAGTATGTACGTACTCATATTTTAACGGGTTTTGCATTAACCATGACCATGACGTACATTGCTCCTATTCTTGTTGTTACTGCTGCTTGAAGGTGGCTTGATTTTTTTTTTTTTTTTATCAAATTTGGTTGTACTTCAGTTTAAAAATACTGAAAATAACGTTACACATTAACAAATGATATTTTTTTCTAAAAAATATATATATATAAAAAAATATAAGGAAAATAACTAAAATATCCTTTGTGGAAATATAAGAAGAAAACTTTCTTGGTCTGGGACATTATACTGATGCGATGAAGGAGCCGATCGGAGCAGAATCAAACTATATTCTTCAAGCATCCACCGTTCTTAACTTCTTCACCATCAAGATCTATCAACTCATAGCTCTAGTGACTAGATCTGAGGACTTTAGCAACAAAAACTAAAATTACTACCAAAAAATTATTTAAAAGAGATAAACCCTCACTTAATTGAGACTAATCTCAACTCCTAATTAATATTTAGTTTAAAATAAAAAAAATAAAAATAAAAATTAAGGTGTTTGGGTGAATTTTGGAAAAAAAAAAAGGCCAAAATTCACCCAAAACACCATTGATGCACTGTGCCAAGAAAACGAAGAAAAAAAACGAATTAAGGTGGCTTGATTCTCTGATTATGTTCGTTATGGATAAAAAATTTTCGATTTGCCCTGTCTAAAAGAAAATTCTGTCATTTATCCTCTAATTTAACATATGGACAATAGTAATATAATAATTTATATTATATAATTTTACTTTAGATTATTATCTTAAATAATATTTTTATATTTGTGTGTTAATAAAATAAGAAAGTAATGAAATTCTGCTACTTTAATTTAATTTATTGTTTAGGTTCTTTTTAAATAATTTATTGTTAGTTATATATATATATATATATATATACAAAAACACAAATTCTTCCTTTATTGAAAATTAAAAGTATATCTTGATTTTCATTTCAATCAAGAAGTATCAAAATAATCGTGAGATTTTTTATTTCTATTTTTCAATTATATTGATAAGGAAATAAATTTGATCAAAGTTATAGAACCTTAAAAGGAAAATACCGTTGCTCAAAGATTAGATAATCATCAAAGTCAAAGTTGCATCACCAACTATTCCTAGAATTAAGGCATTAAATGAATATTTTTTTATTACTATTTTTCAATTATATTGATAGAGCTATTTTGACTTGCAACTTGATTATTTGTTGCTCTACTCAATAATTTTATTTAGCCATAAATTGACTTTTAAATTTTTAAATAGGCTCAATTGCATAAATATTAATATAAATTTTATAACATAAAGATATGCAAATATCATAAAAGAAAACAACCAAAATATAATTCAGGATGTGTTTGGTTCAAATGAATTCCACAAGATTATGTGGAATTCATTTGCAAATCCAAATTTATGTGTTTGGTTCAAATCAATATTTGATAGAATTCATTTCCAATTCCAATATTTTAATTTTATGGAATTGGAAATTACTAATTCAAATCTTTAAAAAATTATGAGAATTTCCAAATGAATTTCACAATTTTAAAACTATACTTTTATAAAGTCAAAAATACCCTTACTTATTATTTTTATTTTCAAATTCTATATTTGTCTTTCCCATATTCTTTTTTTTACTACATTATTTTTTTTAACTAAAAATATTATTTAACTAACTAATATTTTTATTTTTTCTTTTTTTTCTCTTTTTTTATTTTCCTTTTTTATTTTTATTTTCTCTTATTTTTTCTTATGCACCTTTTTTCTTTTCTTTATTTTTATTTTTATTTTCTCTTTACTTTTTCCATCATCACATTTTTTTTATTTTTTTTATATATTTTTATTTTTCATCATTACTTTCTTTTTTCCTTATTTTTTATTTTTATTTTCTTCTAATTTTTCTCTTTTCATTGTTTTTTATTTCCACTTTTAATAATATGTAAATTAAAGGCAATAAATTAAAACATCGATCTTAGCCGGCCACCTTCTGTTCACAACTCAATCTTGGCCCTCCATTTGATTGTAAAATACGCTCTCTTCTCTTCCCTCCTGTTTGTTCCTACCATTTCAATTTCTTTATTTGCTTGCTGCTCTCTCATTCTCTCATCACATTAGATTTCTACGCATTGTAATATTTAAAAAAAAATTAACAATTCTATGAAACAAAAAAAAAAGCTATGTAATATTTATAAAAAATTAAATTATCAATTTGAATATTAAATAATCACATTTGTAGTTATGTAATATGAAACAAAAAAAAAAGCTAAAAAAATACCATCTATTTAAAAAGGGTATTTTTGACCAAAATTAAAAATTAACTTAAATTATAGATTTACACCAAACACAATATAATAAAAATTGGAATTCATTTCAAATGAATTTCATAAATTATTCATTAGAACCCTCATTAAAGATCAAAAATTCTTTAACCCACAAATTATCAACTAAGTTTAAGAATCACAAGTTAAAATTTAATTGGAGAATATATTAATTATGCAAGGAAACCAAATCATTTGAACGAAGTTTATTATAGTGACAGGCACAACCAATTACTTAAGCATACAGAGAATTTGAAAAGTTTCAAATTATTCACCCCCCACACTTAATCGAAATATTATCCTTAATGTGCAAAAATATAAATAAAATAGGGAAAACAAAACTTCCCCAAAATTAAGCTCCAAATACAATCGAGGCGGTTGGTGGACAGAATGAATAACTGAAATGAACAAGAAAATGAAAAATTGCAAAAACAAAAAACAAAAAACAAACATAAAAAGGAACAAAAAATATAAAACTGAATAGCATAAAGGAATATACATATCCACTATTCACAATAAAAGAAAATGAAAATAAAACAAAACAAAAAATAATATAGTGTAATAACATTTATCAGGATCAGAAATCACTCTTTATTGCTCTCCTCCATCATATCTGGATCAATTCCTATAGCATCATCCCCGACAACGGCGATAAAAACTTATTTGCCTACTTTAGAACTCCACAAGTATACGGAATCAACACGTAGTATAAACGAGATCGTCCCATAGAGATTATGATCTATCCACCCTAAAATCTTACTCTAATTATTTAAGGCTCTCTAATTCAATGAATTTCTAAAATCTAATTGCTATCTATCTAAAGTTTATGAAAATATAATGCAAATAAACATTAAACAAGTAATAATCAATTAATGAAATAAAGCTCATTAGGAAATTAATTCACCTCACAATCATTAGTCGATTCTCTTCTTATAATTCAATTATCCATGCAAATCCCAAGCAATCTTAATTTGTAATTAACTTCTCTCAAAGCTTAATTACTGTACCTCATTACCATCAACTAAGATATTATAACTCAACTTTTATTGCAATCACAAACCCTAATTAATTAAATTATGAAACTTATGTTCAACCTGTTATGAAATAAAATCAACCCAAATTATCTCTAATACTGAATTAACTCAATTTATATTTATAGGTCAATTAAGATTATAACCTCTCAGTGTATATTCTCAATCATAATCAAGTAAATGGTGATCAAGCATTCACAAGCATTAAGCATAATAAACATAATTTTGCATGCAATAATGAATTAATTAAAGAAAAAAGAAAAAACTAAGTCATGTTTGGATCCTTAATCCCTAATGAAAAACTAACTTAGCCTAACATACTAAAAGCAAACTCCAAAATAAAATAAAAGAATTTCATCACTAATTACAAGGAAATTAGAAAGAAAAGGAAGAATCTCAATCTCTTGATAATTCTTGATCTCCAATCTTGATTCCTTAATTGCTCTGAACTGCTTTTCTTCTCCCTGGAATGTCCTCTTTAATCTTCGATCAATCCCCCTTTTAACTACCCTCAACTGTAACAAGATAAGGATTATAAAGAAGTTAATCAAATCTGAATTTCTAAACCTACACGGCTATGTCTCGAGTCTACACAGGCGTGTTTCGATTCTGTCTTGAACACGTGCTACCACACGACCTATCATCCAACCGTGTACCACTTTGTCTAAAAGTTCCCGAGTGCTACACGGCCGTATTTCGACCCGTGTTTTGTATCTTCATTGTAATATGGTTAGGCATCCATCCATGTATAACTTCCATTCAAACAGCTGAGACCTACACTACTAGCAACACGGGCATGTCTCCACCTGTGTTCATAATCCAAAATGCTACACGGTCCAGAACGTGGCTGTGTCTTCAATGATGCATAAATCCGTTCTTCTCCCGAGGCATACACGGTTAGATACACGACCGTGTACTTGCCTGTGTCGATCTTTTGTATAAAAATTTAACCTCTAATCCTTATTTTCTTTAAGATTTTCCACCCTTAGCCTTGATAAATATCTTTTACACCCCTACAAACACATAAACACATAAAATTACCTATTATAAACATAAATTAACACACATAAATAGAAAATTAATATAAAATTAATACTTAAAATATATACTAATTTGACACAATCACTTGACATCCATTGGAGGTTGCTAAAAATTCCTATACATTCAAGTTTGGAGGAGTTTTAGCAAGTATCTTGGGTCATCTTCAAGAAGAGAAGCTTATGGGTAGTTCTCCACCATTTTTGAAATCTCAATGGAGTAACTTGTGTGTTTCGAGCTAGAGGCTTCAAATTTGGGGAGCTTGGAGCTTGTAGATCACAACAACCTAAAGCTTGTCAAGTGTGCTACACACTTTAGGAGTTTGTAAATGTTACTAAACTCTTAGATTATAGGAGTTTTGGCTTATGATGCTTTGTGTTGTTTATTATTTTTAAAACATTATCCATTGATGCATGTTTTTAGTCATGTAAATATCCTTGTGATATGATCTTGGGCTAGATGAGATTCTAGTATTCATGCAAAAGTTACATGTGGTTAAAATTTTTAAAAATTCCGCTTAATCCATTTGGTTGCTACGAATCTCCCTTCAATATATATATATATACATGTTGGATGCTAGATAAAATTTATTTATTACTACTCTTATTTAAATATAATGATTTAAAAAATAATTTCATTTTTACAATGAAATTTACATTTTAAAAAATATTATACATATAACTTCTTTTTAAATATTTGATAATATTTCTCTTTTCAAATAAATTTTCTTCTCTTGACTTCTTTTATGTCCTCCTTCCCTTTTATTACTTAAAAAGAAACTTCATTGCTTTTAATATTTTAATTCATAGATATAATAATACTCTTTTTTTAAAAAAAATTGGCAATAGAAACTTTTATTTGAGAACTATTAATAACCAAAACATCCAACAAGTAGACAAGAGGATTCAAACACTAATACATAATAAGAGCTAACATAAAATTGAAAAAAAAAAAATCTATTTGGTACAAATTGTTTCATAAAATTTTGGAAAATTAGTTAATGTTAAATTTAATAATTAGTGTACTCTTTGATATATTGCCTTTAAAATAATTAATTGTCTTCTAAAATTTTGATTTAGTTTTAGTAAAATATTGTTATATTATTTGAATTAGCATCAACAAAAAATAAAACTATTATAAATAAATTTTTGTATTTAAAAAGATTGCAAAACAATTCTCAAAAGGCATTTATATATGAATTACTATATAAAAAAGTAAAAAAAACAATTCAAATTATTGTAAACCACTATTAAAAAATGAATTATTCTTAGTGACTTGATAAACATGTATATTAGAACCTTCATACATATGCTTCAAGTTATTATTAGCCATTATCCAACAATGCACATATTAGAATATATATATATATATGTACAAGTTTTATATTTTAACTAAAGATAATATTTATTATCACATTTATATTTTAATTATAGTTATATGTTTTAACTAAGGATTATATTTTCACAATTAAACTTACATTCTTTATAAAATAAAAGACAAATTAAATCTCATTTTATTAATTTTCCATTTGGAGTTTGAGGTCATAAGGGAAGTGATAATTCAAGGAAACATAAAGTAATGAATATGTCATATAATTATGAACTTCCTAAAGATATGACTGGACATCTCTCATATCGACATTTTCTCGAAGAAGAGATAATACGTGTAAAGAATATGATTAAAATTTATATAGTACCTTGTCATATAGTTTCTTTCCTTAGACAAAATAACTCCAATACTCATATTATATTAAGAATAATTTATAATTTGAAGTCTAAAGTCCATAAAAATTATTTGGTTAGTCATATTATGATGCTTTATTAGAAGAACCTGGTAAGATTGGATTCACTTATAATGCAAAATTGCATTTGATGGGTTTTGATCCATTTATTTTTTACTCATCCAAAATCTATTATATTGAGAAAAACTTACTCTACTATATTTATCATGGATTGTACATATAAGATAAATAGATATAAATTGTCATTGCTTAATATTGTTAGAACTTCCAGTTTTACAACTTTCTTTTCAACCGTTGCATTTTATGAAAAGAGGAAGAAATAAATTATGCTTGGGTTTTAAAAATATTTGCCACTATATTGAAAGTGGATTGACAGCCTAAAGCTAATATATCAAATAGAGTTAGCATTGATGAAATTAATTCAGGTTCTATTTTCTGAAACAAGTAACCTCTTGCATTTGTGACATATTTAGAAAAAATATTTTGGCTAAATGCAAACTTCAATTCAAGGAAGGATAAAATTGGGATACTTTTTTTGTTTAATTGGTTTATAGTATTAAATTTTGAGAGTGAAATAGAAACTTGCAAGATTTTGAATTAAACTATAGGATAAAACCCATGGTTTTTTATTATATACAAAACACATGGCTTGCATACTAAAAAAAATTATTATTGCATAGACAGATAAATAAATGTAGTTCAGAAATCAGATAACTTCAAGAGCTAAAGGTGCACATTTATTGCTAAAAAATACTTACAAGTTTCTACAAGTTATTATTTCAAGTGTAAAATAGAAAATGCCTTGCAATTGTAAATTAATTTTAAAAAGTTAAGACACAAGTGTCAAGTGAATATATAAGAGTTTCTCATCATTTTCATGTCACCTTTTTTTATAGAATTTGTTTCACCAATGTCAAAATTTGCTTTAAGCAAACTATTTGAGCAATATGAGAAAGCTATTAATGGAATAGAGTTATCTATATATAGATAGAATTTTTCATCAACTATAGATTTTTCATGTGCACATAATTAAGATGAAGACAATGAAGTCAGAGTATTAAAGCTTGAGACTCATTCATAATAGAGACTAGATATAATATCATTTTTGGATAATAATGCTACTCAAGAATATCAAGAATCACCTATAGCAAAAAAGGAGTAGCTCTAGTAAGAAATTTCTCAACTTGTGAAGGCATATCCATAGTTATACGATCTGGTAATTGTACATTATAAAGATCATTCATCATGATCGAAAACTAAAAAGAGTTTTTGTTCTCAAAACGTGAATTTTTTACATTTGAAATAGTTGAAAATGGACAAAATGTAATATATATAATGTTGTTGGCTATAACAGTAAAAGTGTTTGCTATAACATGCTAACATAAATTCAAAGAACGTGGATTATATCATCAACCAAAAATTACTAATCATATTCTTGAATATGATTATGCACCTCTTGATTAGTGATAACCGCAAATATGCGAATCGCGCAAGTAATAAAGTAATAAGTAGAGTATCATTCTCACAAGAATTAGTTATTGAGTACTATCTCACTTAGTTAATTATTTGTTTAAAAAAATCAATTAAAGTTTAAAATTAAAACTACCTATAAACCCTAATTGTCAAAAACCCTAAATTTAAACTAACTATTCAAAATTTAAAACAAGCAAAGAAAGAAATAAATTAACTAAACAATATGATGAATACATATAGTAGAATATCACCTTTCACTTGGTTCAAATATTAATTCATTAACAAATTACTTTAACCTAATTTTTATTTATACATATAACGCTCATCAACTAATGTACTTATAATTCTCTCACAAGTAATTATAAGTTTGTTTAATTAACTCAATTATTAGCTATAACTTATGGACTCTCCTTGCTAAGCATAATATAATAATTCATCAACCAAATTTAAGCTCAATGATGAATCATGCAATAATTAGAAAGGTCTCTCAACTCAGTTAATGTTAATGGATTTTATTCCAGGTCTTAAGCATTAATTACCTCTTGATCTCATAACACTTATTTGAATATGCAACATAAATAACAAGCACAAAGCAAGCATCTCTTCTCGGTCTTAACATACTTTAACGATAACCAATTGTTGAATATAATTAAGCACAAAAATAAAACCCATATGTAAAAAAATTAACTTAAATTAAAGCAAAGAGTAATTATTAATATATCTCCAAACTACTTAGATCCAACTTAGTACATAATAAAAATTTAGCCTAATAATGTCATGTTTACAAGAACAAAACTCATAAACATTCTTACAAACAATCCAAAGAAATTAAGAGTAGACAAAGAGATATAAAAAAAACCCCCTAATCTTGCCCTTTAAATGCTCCTTGAATTTTGAATGCCACGAGCGTTGCCTTGCACGAATGATGAATAAACAATTTTAAAATTTTTGAATGCAATGGTGCAAAAAATGATGAATGATTATATTGTAGATGTATTTTCCACATCTAGAAATTCACTTTATATAGGCATAAGTTATCCAAGCTTGAATAAGAAGAAAGTTAGCATTGAAAAAGTTAAATCCTAGTCAAACTCGGATTCAATCTCTTTGTTATACACATATAATACTTTTAAGGCGAACTTAGCCCTTGATGATAAACAAATTAGCTCCTCTAGTCTTCAGCAAAGTTGTGGCTCTTTGAATGAACTTTTCATAGCATTTAAATCATCTCAATTTGAGTTCTAGAGAGAAAGTTATGCCCAAAATATACAAGTATGCTACATTAAGCTTCTAACCACTAGGCACATACTTTACACGAGGGCACCTTAGCACAGTCGTGCAAATATGTAGCACGGCCGTGTACTTCTTTAACTCTAAAATCTCATCTTTCAGGACCTCTTCTACATCCATGGAAGTATGTAGTATGGTCGTGCTAACTTCTCTATAATATTTTCTTACCAGATTATGTTTCCTTTGACCTCCAATTGCTTCCTATTACAATGCCAAGTCTCTGAATCCCTAAAAAATATGGAAAAACACCTTAAATACATCTAAAATTTTCATAAAATAAATCAAATACAATATCAAAGCTTAAATAAAAAAAGTCTATAAATCCCTAAAAAACATGGAAAAATACCTTAAATACTTCTAAAATTTTCATCAAATAAATCAAACACAATATCAAAGCTTAAATAAATTCTAATCCTAAATAAATTATGCAAACTTAACAAAATACCACCTAAAAATTACATGTTATGCAATTTAATTATCACAAACCGTAAACTAACATATTTTCACCATAATTAACATATAATCAAACTAAAATAAGTAAAACTTAATAAAATATTAATTCAATATAAGTACAAAATATGAACTTAACACCTGTTAAGCCTCCTATCATGGATAAGGTAAGAATTTATTGTAAAACATTTTTATTGTTGTTCATTTATATGTTATTAAATATAATTTTTTTCTCATTTTATTTTGTATCATTTTAATTGCAGGATGCATGCCTTTTAAACTTAAGTGAATATCTTTTGGAGAAAATCATAGTTCATTTACTACTTAATGTATTTTTGCATTTATTTATATTTCTTTTAGTAAGGGATATTTATTCTTCAAACTTTGGAGTGATTTTTTTAAAAGGTTATAGTTCATTTACTATTTAATGTCTTTATATATCAAAGCAATTGTATATAACAAAAAAAAATCTTCCCTATTAACTTGCACTACTCTCCATACTCTTTTATTTAGGTAATATTTTCTTTTTCTTTTTTCTCCTTCTCCTCTCTTTGTTACTTTCTTCACTTAGGCAATTTTGTGTTCTTTATTTAGTGTTATCATCGGTTATGCATTTTGTTGGATGGTTACATTGATTATCACCAATTTTTCTAAATTACAAAAGTCTTTAGCTTTGATGGTAAAGATTAATATAAATGGAGATAACAAGGAAAAAGGTAGTTTTAGAATTAATAAAATTAGGGACTTGGTACTTAGTCTAAAAGTCGTGATGAGAAAATTGACTTCTTCAGTGATGTTATTTTATGTTAAAACAAGAGTTATGTTGTTCTTTGAGGAATTTCATTGGGTAAGTTGTAGATGATTAGTTGAAAAAAAACATGTTTCTTTTTTTTAAGGATTATCAAATAATTTTATAAAATATCAAAAAAAGTCAAACATTCCATAGTTTTGTGCCTAAGAAGGCATAGAGAAAAACCAAATCTCTCCCCTATAGTCCATAAAAAGAGTAAGCTGAGCTATAGAATAGGCTACTCTATTTGTTTTTCTTAGTGAATATTAAAAGAAAATAAATAAAAATTAAAGGCATATATCCTTGATATCCATGAGGATTGAACTCATATTAGAGTTATCATCTTTGGAGCTTTGGAGATGTTGTATTAAAGGAAGACAACCACTCTTTACTTCAATCTTTAAAAGATTGAGGGACCTTGCCAACTATCCCTATATAATATGTCGAGACTTCTACAACTTCAACATTATAAAGCTCACTATAATGAGCTACTTTAGAGGCTCAAGCCCATCAACCATCATTCTTGATCACCACAATAAGACATGTACCACTACTTGTATTAGGAAATGCATCAGAATTAATTTTAAAGTAAATGGTATATGGGGCTTTCCACTTAGTAGTACAATTACCTCATTGTTCTAATGCTTTATTAGCATTTGTAGTCTAAAACTCTTCCAAGAGTTGCGATGCTTTTGAGTAATAGTATTGCAAATCCAACACCTTCTAATTATAGGCATATGAATTGCAAACAAACTACAAGTACTAAAGGAATATAATAAACAGGTCAAAATCATCCTATGCCAAATGATGGTGCTGCAAGTGAACCCAGTCTAACAATGAGCCTGATATGATATTCTCTGAAACCTGCACTCTAAAAGGATTATAGTACCTTAATTAAGAGATCTAATAATAATCCTTAAAAGTATGCTCCATGAACTCAATCTCTACTACACATCTTTTAAAAATGGGATAAATATCCAAACCTCTCTTACTCAATTTTGAACCAACTGGAAGATTTTCCTCATTAATTTCTAAAGAAAAATCTAACTTTAGGGGAATAGACAACTTCCACAACCACTTCCAATTTACAGTTGTTAAGGAAGATGCAGCTTGATGGTTGTGATGATTGTTGAAGGTATGTGCTAAGTGGTATGCTGACTTTATAGTATGAATCTCATTCTTCATATAAGACTATATCAGAGCATCATCTAGTTTTCACTAGCTAAGAGGGATGGACAAGATTTGTTGACACTATGATGAAGAGAAAAGCTCTTTGATAACATCATGATTCTAGCTTTGCCTCCCTTATTTAAAAAGAAAATTCAATGTTGTATCAGGATCAAAATTATAATTTAAAGAAGTGATACAAAAACCCGGCTGCTTTATGACCATGCATCCTGCCATATTCTAATTATTTTACCATTAACCACTAGCCATTTGGCCTCCATAATACTTCTCCATTTAGAACTTAGATTATAATCTACCGTGGCCTCTAACACCGTAGCTCTAGGGAAGTATCAGTTTTAAAGGATTGGGCTAATAGTGACTCTGAATTTTGAAATAGCCTCCACACTTACTTTACTTAGCAGTACTCTGTTAAAATTTTTCAAATCCCTAAAACCAAAAGTGCCTTTTGATTTTGGAGAGCATAATGTGGTCCATGCACTATAATGAATCTTACGTTCATTTTATTTTTTCCCCCACCAGAAATTGGCAATCAAAGAAATAATTTCTTAACAAATTTACACTAGCATTTTAAAATCAGCTCAGGATATACATTGGAATTGCTTGTACTACTAACTTGGTTAAAATTCCTTCACTTGTAATGGATAACAATCTCTCCTTCCAATTGTCGAACTTCTTTCAAATTTTATTCAAAATAGTCTAGAAGAGTTGCTTCTTGGACCAACCTATAACTACAAGTAGCCTAAGCTATTTAATATGTTCATTTACTTCATTGACACCATTTACCTTTTGAAAAGATAAACATTATGAAGCCAAAACATTAGCAGTAAAAGAGATTTTAGACTTATCGTAATTCATTTATTGCCTCGAAGCCCTTTCATAAGTATTTAGAATGCGCTAGTCTCCCTCAGCTCACAATGTTAGCTCTACTAAAAACTATATTGTCATCAACAAAAAATAAGGTGAGATACGGCTGAAGCTTTTTTTATAAATTTTATAGCCATGTAATGTACCAATGCTCTCAACTTTTTTTTATTAAACTAGATAAAGATTTCGAACATAATAGAAAAAGATAAGGTCAAAAGGGCTCTCCTTGACAAAGACCCCGTGAGGGAGAAAAAGATTGGCCTGAAATCCCATTAACCTGTAATTCACTGACTTCGGTAAGAGCAGACGGAAAGATGGGGCCTTTGCTCTATTTGCTTCTTACTTTTCCTAAACTCACTAACTCAATCCATTGGTCAAGAATTCCCTATGATTCTTTGAAGAAAACTCCACTCAACTCTATCATAGGCTTTACTCATATCTAATTTAACAGTATAAAAACCTTTTGAACCTAGTTTTTTTAATTTTCATGAAATGGAAAATCTCAAGAGCTAACAATGCATTATCAATAATCTGACTATCAGGAACAAAAGTAGATTAAGTTTCATGAATGATAGAAGGTAATATAGATTTCATCATATTTGCTAAAACTTTTGTGACTAGTTTAAAAATGGCATTGAATAAGCTAATAGGTCTAAAATCTTTTGGGGTTAAAGAGTTTTTTATTTTTAAAATTAAAGCAATATAAGTATGATCCAAGATAGATGGATTTAATCCATTGTTAAGCATATCAAGGACAATATGAGAGACACCATCACCCATAATATGCTAAAATGTTTGAAGAAACATATCGGGTATACCATCAGGACCTAGAGATTTAGTGGAATAAATTTATTTGGTAGCATATAAAATATCTTCTTTTGTGAAAGCTTGACTAAGATAGGAAGCCATCTGCTTATTAATTTTTCTATCTATAGCCTCTATAGCCTCATATATGACTAACTGACCCTTGGTGGTGAACAAGTCATAGAAATAGTTTTGAAAAATTTGATCAATTCCATCCTCTTTATCACAAATGCCACCATTTGAAGCTTCTACATGAGTAATACTATTTCTCTTTTCCCTACCATTTTCCTTTGATGAGAATTAAAGTCAACGAATAGGGTCAAAGGATCCTTTATAAGGAATTGGTGGTCTAATGTCAAGGAATCGAGTCAAAGATGCTAACATGATACTTTCAAAGTTGATCCACAACCTTATAGCTAAGGAAAGTAAGCGTTTTGAAGATGTTAAAGTGGAGGAATGATTATCAAGACTTTTTAATATATTTTTGGTGAGTTGTCAAGGCTTTGAAGGAGTTTCAAAGTCAACATGCCTGTATTCCGACGTACATGGCCATGTTAGAGGTACTAAAAATGACCAGTACGGTACACACTCTGGGGCACATCCGTGTCTGTAACACACCCTGCAATACATCCATGTCCCTACCTATGCTCATCCTATTTTTGGGGGTCTGAACATAGCCGTGTTACTTGTTCTGAGTCAAATTTGAATGAATTAGGATTTTATTATTTTGATGCCTTTTTTAGTTTCTAGGGTTTAGTTTAGGAGTCCTAAGTTTAATAGAACTTTCATAGCCTTTGTTTTTCTATAAATAAGCACCATTCTTGATGTAAAAATAACTAAGTTTTGAGATCAATAAAATTTTCTAGGAATTTATTTTCTTTGGTTCTTACATGAACTATATTTGACCTTATCAAGCTAATTGATGGTGGCGGCCATTCTTATTCCTTATCACCCTCTTATTCTTTTATTTATTCTAGAGTATGGTAGAAATTACTCTAAATTAATTTGATCAATTTATAACAAAGATTCTTAGGTTTAATATACCTAAAGTTTAGGTTGGTTGATTCAAATGAATTTAGAGTTTCTTTCTTTATCCTTATCTTTTCTTGTTAATTATTTGTTCCGTGAATTTTGGTACTTTCTTGGATGTGTGTATGTTGATTTGAGATTATTAGGGTTTTTCTATTAAGATCACATCATTTGGTATTAGAGCTTTGGCTTATCAAAATGTTTGATTTAATTTTCAAAGTTATCTTCATTAGCATTCTTAAAAAAAATTTTGCATAATTATTCATCATTTGAATTAGTGTTATTTCAATTCATTCTTGAATCCACATTTTATCTTATGAATTGTGCATCAAGTGAAAAAAAAGAAAAAAAAAGGATTCAAAAGAATTTGAAAAAAATCAATTATTATTATGCACATCCAATTGAGTAAATCTTGTTGGACTTATTGGTACTATTCTAATTTATTTGCTTTGCATTAAAGACTCTAGTATTTTTGCATCACCCTTTCTATTAAATTGCTTCTAATTTGTTTAGTCGTTTTCTTTGAATTCTTAATTTTCTTATTAATTCATCTTGTTCTTTGAAGTTTTCATTTTGTTTCTTTAGATTTCGTGGTGTTGAGAAATTGAGGAAGTTCTCCATAGGTAATTTAATTTGGTGAGAAAATCATAGTCTATCAAGAACCTATAGGGAATAAACTTAGGATAGTGTGATTAGTGAGATTAATAGAGAGCTTAAACACGAGTGGAGTGACTTGGCTAGTTAATGGAGTTGAAACACGTAAGGGAGTGATTATGAGGTCTTATTTTCCACTAATTGTTTAATATTAATCTGTAAAGATGTCACAAGGATCGTAGGATCAAAAATTGGAGAGCATAACAACGAACATGAACGTTATAATCACTGAGATGAAGAAGATGCAACTGTTATATGGCAATTTGAAGGATCAAGTTGATAAGATAAATTCCACAATAGTAGAGATCCAAAAGGGGTAGTCCACGAGCAACCAAACACGCCGACAATAGGAGATAGATTTTAATGAAGATGTCGATGATAATTTGAGGATGTTTACCACGAGGCATGCACCATTAAAGGAAGTTAGAATAGGACAAGTTGTTGAAGAGGAACCAATGGTGGATCAAAATATAGGAAGCATCAAGATGAAGATACCTTCCTTCTAAGGAAAGAATGATCTGGATGCTTATCTAGAGTGGGAACGCAATATGGAACTAGTCTTTGATTGCCACAACTATTCCGAGGAGAAAAAGGTGAAATTGGTAGCCATTGAATTCATGGATTATGTTATGATTTGGTGGGATCAATTACTCATATCAAGGAGGGGCAACCTAAAGAGGCCAATCCAAACATGGGAGGAGATGAAGCAAGTCATGTGAAAGAGGTTTATTCCTTCCCATTACTATCATGATTTATATCGTTGCTTACAAAGTTTGGTGCTAGGATCTAAAAGTGTAGAAGAATATCATAAGGAGATGGAGATAACTATAATTAGAGCTAATATTGAAGAGAATTGTGAGGAAACTATGGCACAATTTTTACATGGGCTTAATCGAGAAATTCATGACATTGTGGAGTTACATCATTGCATTGATCTTGAGGATATGGTGCATGCTGCTATGTTAGTAGAGAGACAACTCAAGAGTAAACGTACCTCAATAAAGATGAACTCCAATGATGGCACTACATGGAAACCAAATTGGGGAAAAAAGGATGACAAGTTACAATTTAAGGCAAAAGGTGACTCTAGCAAGTCTAAAGAAAGTATGGACAAGGGTAAAGTCGTGGCTAATCAAGAATACACAAGGGACATCAAGTGTTTTAGATGTTTGGGGTAAGGGCACATTGCTTCTAAATGTTCTAACAAAAGAATTATTTTGATGCATGATGATACTTATGAGAGTGGAGATAAGGATGATGATTTGGATAAGATGCCCGAGTTGGAGGATTATAGTGATGATGAAGTGGTAACATATTGACTCCCATGGAAGAAAAATCTTTAGTTGCAAGGCGAGCTTTAAATATACAACTTAAGGTTGAAGATGGGGATGAGAAATATGAGAACATTTTTCATACAAAGTGCATAGTTAAAGATAGAATTTGCAACATGATCGTTGACAGTGGGAGTTACACGAATGTGGTTAGCGCCGAGTTAGTTGAAAAGTTAGGTTTGGCAACTTCTAAGCACCCTAAACCATACAAACTATAATAGTTAAATGACACGGGGGAAGTCAAAGTGACATATCAATGTAAGGTTCTTTTCACTATAGGAATCTACACTGATGAAGTGGAGTGTGATGTAGTGCCAATGCAAGCGGGTCATATTCTTTTGAGGCGACCTTGGCAATTTGATAGGCGAGTGAATTATGATGGTAATTTGATAAGGCAATTTAATAGATACTCATTCATATAGGGGGGGCCAAAAGATGACCTTAGTGCCATTATCTTCTAAAAAATCTTAGAAGATCAATTAAAGATAGTACACAAGAAAAAGGGTAGTGAGGGAGAGAAAATGATAAGTGAGGTTGAGAGTTCAAAAGAAAAGAGTGCAGTAAGTGTGTAAGAGAAAAATAGAGAGTTGGGGCAAAATAAAAGAGAGAATTTCTTTTGCTACCACAAGTAAGATAAGGGTTGCATTCTTAGGAAAATAATCCATTATTTTATTTTTGTACAAGGAGGCTTTGATGACTAACCTTGATTTAGATAAATCTTTGCCTAGTGTTGTTCATATTCTATTGTAGGAATCTGCTGATGTGTTTCCTAGGGAAATACCTAAGAGTTTTCCACTAATTAGAGGGATTGAGCATCAAATTAACTTCATTCTGGGAGCTCAAATACCCAATAAACCCACTTATAGGAGTAATCCCCGAGGAGACAAAGGAGCTTCAAAGGTAAGTAGAGGATCTTTTGGACAAGGGCTACATAAGAGAGAGTATGAGTCCATGTGCCATTCCAGTTTTGCTAGTACCTAAAAAAGATGGATCTTCACGTATGTGCGTGTATTGTAGAGCCGTCAATAATATCACTATAAAGTATAAACATCCTAAACCTAGGTTGGATGACATATTAGATAAATTGCATGGGTCATATGTGTTTTCTAAAATTGATTTGAAAAGTGGTTATCATCAAATACTTATTCTTGAGGGTGATGAATGGAAAACAACCTTTAAAACTAAACATGAGTTATATAAATGGTTGGTTATGCCTTTTGGCTTAACTAATGCTCCTACCACTTTCATGAGATTAATGAACCATGTTTTACATCCATATATAGGGAAGTTTGTCGTAGTATACTTTGATGATATACTTATGTATAGTAGGAGTTTAGAGAGTCATGTTGAATATTTGAGTCTTGCACTTACTACACTTAGAAAAGAATATTTGTTTGCTAACCTTAAAAAGTGTTGTTTTTAATCTAGTTCTATTATATTTTTAGATTTTGTTGTGTCTGCTAAAGGTATCGAGGTCGATGAAGAGAAGGTCAAAGCTATAAAGGAGTGGCTTACTCCTAGGTCTATCACTGAAGTGCAAAGTTTTCATGGATTAGCTAGTTTTTATCATCATTTAATGAAGAACTTTAGCACTATTGCAGCACCTTTGACTGAAGTAGTGAAGAAAAGTGTGGGTTTCAAATGGGAAAAAGCTCAATAAGATGCATTTCAGCTAATTAAGGAGAAATTATGTAGTGCACCCTTACTTGCATTACCTAATTTTTGTAAGACTTTTGAGATAGAGTCTAAGATTGGTATTGGGGCTATTTTGTTGTAAGAACAAAGGCTTATCGTTTATTTTAGTGAAAAGCATAATAGGGCAACCTTAAATTATCCTACGTATGACAAGAAGCTTTATGCATTGGTGAGAGCATTAGAGACATGGCAATATTATTTATGGCCCAAGGGGTTTGTTATCCATACCAATTATGAGTCCTTAAAGCACTTAAAAGGACAAGAAAAGATGAACCAAAGGCATACTAAGTGGATGGAGTTTATTGAGACATTTCCTTATGTTATCAAGTACAAACAAGGTAAGGAAAACGTTGTAGCTGATGCACTTTTTAGAAGGTACATATTACTTAACTCTATGAATGCTAAATTACTAGGATTTGAACATATTAAGGATTTATATACTAGTGATTTTGATTTTTGTAATGTGTATGAAGTATGTGAAAAGGTAGCCTTTGGTAAGTTTTATAGGTATAAGGGATATTTATTTAGAGAGAATAAACTTTGCATTCCTCAATGTAGTTTGCGTGAGCTTTTAATAAGGGAAGGTTGTTTGATGGGGCATTTTGGAGTTAAAAAGGTTGTTCGCTTGTATAGTGTTCTAAAAAGCATCGTGAGCGATAGAGATACAAAGTTCTTAAGTTACTTTTAGCATATTTTATAGAGCAAATTGGGAACTAAGTTGTTATTCTCAATAACATGTCATCCTCAAATGGATGGATAAATAGAAGTGGTAAATAGAACTTTAGGTAAATTATTGTGGGCAATTATTGGTAAGAACTTGAAGAATTAGGAAGAGAATATACCATTTGTTGAGTTTCTATATAATAGGAGCTTGTATACTACCACATGTTATTCACCTTTTGTAGTGGTATATGGATTTAATCCTCATACCTCTTGATTTATTATCTTTTCCTTCAAAAGAACAAATTAATCTGGATGGTGTAAAGAAGGCTGAGTTTGTGAGAAATCTACATGAGAAGGTTAAGCAAAGAATTGAGAGAAAGAATGAGTAATATGAAAATCAAGCTAATAAGAGGCGCAAGCAAGTTGTATTTGAACCAGGAGATTGGGTTTAAGTGCATATATGCAATGAGAGGTTTCATTCCCAAAGAAAGTTTAAGTTGCAGCCACATGGTGATGGTCCATTTCAAGTTGTAGAGCACATTAATGACAATACCTACAAACTTGATCTAAAATGTGAGAGTAATGTGAATGCTACTTTCAATATTATTGATTTGGTTCCTTTTGATTTTGATGTACATATTGATTCGAGGATGGATCTTTTTAAGGAAGGAATGATGAGAATTAAAGTCAACGAAGAGGGTCAAAGGATCCTTTATAAGGAATTGGTGGTCCAATATCGAGGAATTGAGTCAAAGATTCTAACATGGCACTTTCAAAGTTGATCCACAACCTTATAGCTAAGGAAAGTAAAAATTTTGAAGATGTCAAAGTGGAAAAATCATCACCAAGGCTTGTCAATGTGTTTTTGGCAAGTTTTCAAGGCTCTGAAATAGTTTTAGGGTCAACACGCCCATGTCCTGATGTACATAGCCGTGTTGGAGGTGCTAAAAATGAATAGTAGGATACACGCTGTGGAACATGCATGTGTCTATAACATACCCTTCAACATGCCCATGTCCCTGCCCATATTCAGCACTGCCTATTTTTGAGGGTTTGAACATGGTCGTGTTACATGTTTTGAGTCAAATCCGAATTAATTAGGATTTTATTATTTTGATCCCTATTTTAGTTTTTAGGGTTTAGTTTGGGAGTCATAAGTTTAATAGGACTTTCATAGCCTTTATTTTTCTATAAATAAACATCATTCTTGATGTAAAAATAACTAAGTATTTAGATCAATAAAATTTTCTAGGAATTTATTTCATTTGGTTCTTGCATGAACTATATTGACCTTATCAAGCTAATTGTTTATGGCAGCCATCCTTATTCCTTATCACCATGTTATTCTTTTATTTATTCTAGGGTATGACGGTAGTCACTCGAAATTAATTTGATCAATTTATAACAAAGGGTCTTAGGTTCAATATACCTAAGGTTTGGGTTGGTTGATTCAAACGAATTTAGGATTTCTTTCTTTATCTTTATCTTTTAGTGTTAATTATTTATTTCGTAAATTTTGGTACTTTTTTGGATATATGTGGGTTAATTTGATATTGTTAGGGTTTTCCTATCAAGATCACATCAGCTTTATGGTGAAAATATCCTATATTGTAATCTCCACTAATGATGCACATGTAGAAACTATATGTAATAATTCTTGTAATGATTTTGAAAGTCACACAAAGGGAGGCTTGGTACCTCAAGATAAGACCCAAACTTCAAGTAGGGTACCCTTTGGCTCTAATGGCCAAAATTTAGAAATTATCAACCCTGCTGGGATTGCTACTAATGAGGGCACCAATGCCCAAACTATTTTTTCGAAAGGAATGAAGTTAGTCCAAATTTTAATGTTTGAGATGAGTAATTCTCTATAACAAATTAATAGTTCTATCCAATGGAATTTATAGCTAATAATAAATATATTTGCCAAAATGAATGAAGCATATTTTAAGTAAGGAATTCAAAATGTTTCCCCAAGAGTGGTGGTTCAGCCCCAAGGGAAATCTGGACATTTATCTGTTGCTAAACCTAATGAGGAGTTAAATTCTTAGTGATGATAGGTATATTCCATAACATTGAAGGGAGGATTTTGGAACATCAATTGAGGAGCTAAGCATAACAGCCTTAATGGTTATAATGGTAATAATTTAAATAGCAATAGATTTATTGTTAACCAACAGTTATTTTGCAAGATATATCCGAATTCCCAACTTGGAATTTATGATATAGAGACTATTCAATAAAGAAGAGGATTAGGAGGCAACCTTCCTTAAGGCCAAATGCCACTTTCTCAAGCACGAATAACATTTCCTCAAGGCAATTTAGAATTACATCAAGGGAAGGGACCACTTTCCCAAGCCTATTTACCAATTCCTCTAGCTCCAAGAATGGGGGTAGATTTGGATGTCAAAAATGTTGTGTAGCAACTATATGCACCAGGGCTATGCCAAATTGGCCATTAAAAATTCCATAAACCAAAGCTAGATGCCATTGAGAGAGATGACCTGTATCCTAAAGGTTATCCAATTATAGACTTTTCTCTATTTTCTAGAGAAGATGGATAGTCTACTTTGGCGCATATTGCTTGTTTCACAATTCAATGTGGAGAGCTTACTAATTATAAAATTTCTCTAATTTTAAACTAAAATTGTTTCCTAATACTTTGACAAGAGCATCCTTTACTTGGTATACAACCTTACTCAGAAGTTCAATCTTTATGTGGCAGGAAATAGAGTGCCAGTTCATGTACAATTTTTTTGAGCTAAGCTTGAGGTGTGTATGGTTGACTTATCAAGGGTGACTTAGATTGATGATGAAAGTGCAGATCTATTCATCGCTAGGTTCAAGAAAGTGAGGAACAAATGTAAGATCCTTCTCCCTAAGTCTAAATTTATCAAAATGGCATAAAAGTGTTTGGATATAGAACTGAGGAAAAAGTTTCAAGGCACAAAGTTTAGAGACTTTTATGAGCTTACTACAAAGGTCACTGAGTTTGAAGAGTTGCTAAAGGAAGAGAATCAAAAAAGGAAGGCTACCATAGGAACTTACTTCTAAGATGTTTGAAACATATAAGTTGTAGTGGCTGAACTTACAACCACTAGTTCTTGTATTTACCCACTCTTGGAGAGAAAATCCTTGGAGTCTTGGAAAAAGCCCCAAGGCTCTAACACTTAGATCCAGTATACATCTGAAGTCTCAAAGACTAATTAGATTGTTAATTACCTCATAAGGGAAAATTTTCTTAAGTTGCCTCCTGGACACGAATTGCCCATGTTAGGATGCAAAATAGCATAGTTCTTTAGGATAGTTATACTTTACTTTTTCTTAGTTTTTGCTTGCATTTTTTTAATTATTGCATTGCTACTTTTATTTTTGTTGTTTTTACCTTAACTTTATGTTTTGTAGGCTCTCTTCATCTTAATTCATGCATGAAGATATATTTGGATGCCTTAGAGTGAAGAATGGTGTAAGAAAAGTAAAGAAAAAAGAAATTGAAACTATGCTGAGTCATTATGGGAGTGTCGAGTCATCACCAAGAAGAGTTGTGCTGAGTCAGCATGGTGGCATGAGTCATGACAGAGGTTGGATATGCCGATTCAAGCCTGAGTCGGCACAGTGGTGCCGAGTAGTTTCCACATCCCTTCATTGCACCCTTTCATGAAAACACCTATTTGGAAGGAGCACAAGTTGGAATGCTTAGGGGCTTATAAATACATGAACTTAACCTTCATTATGTATGAAAAATACTTAGCTTTTGATTATAAAGAAATTAGTAATATTTAGTTTTATTTGTTAGAAGAAAGATTAAGTGTTGTGAAGGAATTCATACATTTTCAAGAAGAAGACACTTTCAATGAGTCAAGGAAGATAGTCAAGGAGGCTATTCAATATCAAGTAACTACTTGGAGAGCATTGGAGATTTCATCAACACATTTTCTATCTCTTTTTATCTTTTCTTCTATTTAGTTTACTTGATGCTTAGATTAGTTTCTTGTGATTATTTGATAATTATCAATATGAATTTTGGCTAATTCCTTGTTTATTAGAATTGCAAGGATGAATTGATCTTATAAACTATATCTTTATTTTCTTTATAATACATGAATGATTTGATTTCAATTGAGTCTTTAATTGTGTTATATATGCTTGATCACTATATATGATGTGTTAATCAAGGGTTCACAACAAGAGTTGGGATTTTTGGTGGAAATACAATTGAATTCACTTAAAGGATAGGAAAGTACTTGGAGACAAGAAATCCACTTTGAGGGGTCAAAGAATTGGCAAAAAACTTCATGGTTTTTGTCTATCTCTATAATGACACGAGAGTGCTTGTAGACTCTAGATGGAAATACCCTTATTTGACAATGAGAGTTGTTCTTAAAGATTTTAAGTCATATTCTCCAGTCATTGCATGTTTTTATTAATTATTATAGTTCTTTGATTAATTCTGAATTATAGTTCTAATGAATACTAATTGAATTTGTTATTAGATAATTTAGATAGGAGAGTGTAATTACTAATTCTTTAGTAACTTTAGATTTAGTTAGAACCATTCAATATCTTCTATTATAATATTCTGCCTATCTATCTAAGTATCTACTTGGTCAATATAAAATTGCTCCAAATTCCCTAGTGTTCGACACCCTTACTTGCTCTATACTTAGTCTTAGAGACTAGGATAATAAGTTTGACCCACACCAACTTTTGATACCAAAAATAAATAAAATAAAATAAAAGTGTAAATAACACCTTGCCACATTTAATGGTCTATAGCTTGACCTTACCTTTTCCAAATTAAGGTGTAGATAGAGGGATTGAACTCCCATGATTAAATACTTCACCAATCAAATAGAGCTTGAGATGATGGCCATTGACCTTGAAGATTTCCCTCTTATCATTGACAACTTCAATTGCTCCATAAGGATGAACCATTTTAACCTCGAAAGGATCTGACCACCTTGACTTCAAATTTTCGGGAAACAATTTTAATCTTGAATTATAAAGTAGAACAAATTCTCCCTTATGAAATTCCTTCTTAGATAAATGCTTATCTTGCCATAACTTAGTACGATACTTATATAACTTTGCATTTTCATAAACAGTCATCCTTAATTCCTCCAATTCATTAAGTTGAAGTAGCCTTTTCATACCCACCTTCTTCAAATCAAAATTCAAAGCCCTTGTTGCCCAATATGCCTTATGCTCAAGTTCTACGGGCAAGTAACAAGACTTCCCATAGATCAATTGGTAGGGTGTAAGGATAATTGGGATTTTAAAAGTTATCTTATATGCCACAAGGCATCATCTAGATTTAATGCCCAGTCTTTCCTTGAAGAAGACATTATTTTCTCAAGAATTTATTTAATCTCTCTATTACTCACCTCAACTTGCCCACTTGTTTGTGGGTGATATGGAGTAGCAACCTTGTATGTTACTCCATATTTCTTCGAAAGAGCTTCTATCACTTGATTATAAAAATGTGGACCTCCATCACTACTTAATGCTCTAGGAGTACCAAACCTCAGAAAAATTGTTTCTTGAGCATCTTTTTAACAACCTTTGCATCATTAGTAATAGTTGGTGTTGCTTCCACCCATTTTGAGATATAGTCAACCATAACCAAAATATACTTATAGCCTAAAGAACTAGGAAATGGACCCATGAAATCTATACCCCAAACATTAAAAATCTCAACTTCAAGAATTCCATTCAAAGGCATCTTATGTTTCCTAGAAATATTACCCATTCTTTAGCACCTATCACATGTAAGCACAAAATCTCTAGCATCCTTGAATAATGTAGATCACCAAAAACTATATTGAAATACCTTAAATGTTATTTTTGATGCACCAAAGTGTCCACCTACACACTAGGAGTGATAATGTCTTAAAACATCTTGAACTTCATCTTGAGGAATGCACCTTTTAATCAAACTATCTTTACATCTCTTATAAAGCAATAGTTCCTCCCATTAATAAAATTTACTATTATGCAAGAATTTCTTCCTTTGTCTATAATCCAACCTATAAGGAAGAACACCACTCACAAGATAATTTGTAATATCCGCAAACCATGGAATTTTCTTTGATGCCAAACTAAGAAGATGTTCACTATAAAATGTCTCACTACTTGGCACACCATCATCATTTCTCTTTAATTCCTCTTGATCTTGCCTAGATAGATGATCCGCAATGAGGTTCTCACTTCTTTTCTTATCTCTCACTTCCCAATTAAACTCTTGAAGCATTAAAATCCACCTTAGGAGCCTAGGTTTTGCATCCTTCTTACTTAAAAGATACTTGAGGGCAACATGTTTTAAATAAACAATTACTTTTTACCCTACAAGGTATGCTCTAAATTTGTCAAATGCATAAACAATAGCAAGAAACTCTTTCTCCATGGTGGTATAGTTTATTTGAGCATCATCAAGTGGCTCGCTAGCATAGTAGATCACATAAGGCTTGCCGTCTTTTGTTTGTCCCAAAACAGTCCCCACCGCAAAATTACTTGCATTACACATAATTTCAAATGGTTGCTCCCAATTAGGTGGTTGCAAAATAAGTGCTGAAATAAGAGCTCTCTTCAAGGTTTTAAATGCATTAAGACATGCCTCATCAAACTAAAAAACAACATCTTTAGCAAGTAATTTGCATAATGGCTTTGCTATCTTGAAAAAATCCTTGATAAATCTTCTATACAAACCTGTATGTCCAAGAAAGCTTCTTATATCCTTAACACACTTTGGGGGTCGCAAATTAGCAATCACTTCTATCTTTGCTCTATTAATTTCAATACCTCTTTTTGATACCAAGTGCCCAAGAACAATCCCTTCTTATACCATGAAGTGACACTTTTTCCAATTGAGTACTAATCCATGGTCCTTACACCTATTAAGAACTTTAGAAAGATTTTCAAAACAATTTGCAAAGTTAGATCCATAAACACTAAAATCATCCATGAAAACCTCTACACAATCATTAATCAAATCACTAAATATTAAAAACATGCATCTTTGAAAAGTTACGGGAGCATTACATAAACCAAAAGGCATACACCTAAAGGCAAAAGTGCCATATGGGCATATAAATATAGTCTTAGCTTGGTCCTCGGGGTAAATAGGAATTTGATAAAAACCACTAAGCCTATCTAAATAATAAAAATAAGAAAATTTGGCTAGTCTCTCAAGAACTTAATCAATAAAAGGTAATGAAAAATGATATTTCCTAATTACTTTGTTTAGCTTTCTATAATTAATGCACATACGCCATCCCATGATAGTCCTAGTAGGCACTAGATCATTATATTTATTTTTCACAATGGTCAAGCCACCCTTTTTAGGGACAACTTAAACGTGAATAGAATATATGATTCCATTGTCAATTAACTTAATTACCTCTTTTCTCACCACTTCCTTGAGAGTGGAATTTAGCCTCATTTGCACTTTAATGGTAGGCTTGGCATTATCTTCTAAAAGGATTCTATGCATGCAAATAGTTGGCCTTATACCTTTTAAATCATTAATAGAGTATCCTATCACACCCACAAGGCATTTACCTCATCATTTGGTAATGAAGAATTTACTATAAAAGGGAAATTAGATTTAGAGTCAAGAAATACGTAGCTTAGAGTGGAGGGCAAAGGCTTAAGCTCCAAGTTGGGTGCTTCACTTGGTGAGGAAGGATTAGGATCAACCTTTTTCCTTAGTGGCTTATATTTGCACATTCCTCATCAGCCCCTTGTGAAAAATAAATCTCCAAAGGTTCTTAGCTCAAACACTCATGTAACACATCATTCACACATTCATCAATAACATCAAGCGAATCAATCCTTTTATAAACTTCCATTAGTTATGCTTCCTTAATCATCTTGAAAACATAAAAAACAATGGACTCATCATTAACTTCCATTTTGATTTTGCCATTTTTCATATCAATGACCTCTCCCACGGTCACTAAAAATGGCCTCCCAAATAAGATAGGAATTTCGGGGTCCTCCTCCATATCCATTATAATAAAATCTACCGGGATAATAAACTTACCCACCTTAGTGGGTACATTTTTAAGAACTCTAAATAGATATTTGATAGATTTATCCACCATGGAAAGGCACATTGTAGTAGGTTTCAAATCACCAATATCTATCTTCTTGTATACGGAGTAAGGCATTAGACTCACACTTGCACTCATGTCACACAAAGCTTTGTTAAATGCAATATCACCAATTCTATAAGGAATAGTAAAGCAACCTAGATCCTTAAGTTTTGGTGGAGTTTTTGTGAACATTGCCTTAGATTCCTCAACAAGTGAAACCAGCCCATACTCCTCAAGCTTACCCTTATGGTTCACAATGTCCTTCAAAAATTTACCCGAAGCAGGCATATCTCTAATGGCATCTATAAAGGGTATAGTAATAGTAATCTCCTTTAAATGGTCAAGAAATTTGCTAAATTACTTGTCAAGATTGAGCCTTATGAACCTTTGTGGGAAAGGCAAAGTTCTAAGGTCAATCTTAGGCTCATCATTCTTGCTTGGTTCTTTTTGACTATTCTTCTTCTCCTTACCATACTTCTCATCCTTATTATCCTTCGTAATATCATCCATTTTTGTCTCACTCATACCCTCATCATCATCCTCATTCACAACCTTCTTCTTACTTAATGAAGCACTCCTAACTTCCTTACCACTCCTCAAGTTTATTACTTGAAAAGTTTCCTTAGGTTGAAATTCAAGTTCACTAGGTAGTCTTCCTAAAGGTTAAGAAATTGAAGAGGGTTGTTGAACAATTTAGGTTTCAAGGATGCGATTATGGGAAATAAGTTGATCAATTCTTGCATTAATTTTCTTAAATTGGTCCTCATGTTGTTTGTTAGTGGTCAATTATTGTTTTATGAATTGCTCTATAAGACTCTCTAAATTAGACTTTAGGGGTGGTGGATTAAAAGAAGGACGAGTTGGTTTCATAAGAAAACCGGGTGAGTTTTGTGGTTTGGAATTTAGGTTAAATGGAGGGTTTAATTGAGAGGATGGATTTGACCATGAAAATCCAGGATGATTTCTCCATTGAAGGTTATAAGAGTTTGATTTCAGCCCACCTCTTTGGTTTAAAGCACCTTGCACATAACTCACATCCTCATTAAAACTCACATTACATTAAGAATATGAATGAGATCCTCCACACAACTCATAAATAACATTAGCACTTTCTAAAGAATTAATTTGAGATTTATTTACTAACTTGGTGAGAGCATCTACTTTTGCACTCAATAAGTTTATAGTGTCAAGCTCCAAAACTCCTTTTGCTTTGTCATTATTGTCTCATCACCCATGTATCCTTGAGATGCAAGTTCTTCAAGCAAAGTAACAACCTCTTTAGCCGTTTTATCTACTCATTTTCCACTAGAGGCTGCATTAACAATATTCCTATTCTCATCCATCAACCCATTATAGAAACTTTGAGGGATCATCCAATTTGGCAAGCCATGATGTGGGCATTGCCTTTAAAGTTTCTTGAATCTCTCCCAAGCCGCATAGATTATCTCACTTCCATTTTTATTGAAAGTAGTGATCTTATTGCAAAACTTGGCAGTCTTGTGTGGTGGAAAATATTTATGGAGAAATGCTTGCTTCAATTAGTCTCATGTTATGATTGATTCACTAGGAAAACTAGTAAGCTAAAGTTATGCCTTCTCCTTGACTAAAACTGGGAAAAGCATAAGCCTTATTGCATCATCTGTCACACTATTGATCTTGAAGGTTGCACACACATTGAGGAAAGTCAATATGTGAGCATATGGATCCTCTCCTTATAAACCTCCAAATTGATTATTTTGCACTATTTAAATGATGTTTGGCTTAATTTCAAAGTTATTGTTAGCAATGATGCTTATTTATAGAAAAACAAAGGCTATGAAAGTCTTATTAAACTTAAGACTCCTAAAATAAAACCTAGAAACTAAAATAGGAATCAAAATAATAAAATCCTAATTCATTCAGATTTTACTCAGAATATGCAACACGACCATATTCAGACCCCCAAAAATAGGCAGTGCTGAGCATGGGCAGGGACATGGGTATGTTATAGGGTGTGTTATAGATATGGGCGTATCCCAGAGCATGTACCCTACTGATCATTTTTAGTACCTCTAACACAGCCATGTACGTCGAGACACGAGTTTATTGACCCTGAAACTCCTTCAAAGCCTTGAAAACTCACTAAAGCCATATTGAAAAGCCTTGGTGATGATTCCTCCACTTTAACATCATCAAAACTCTTACTTTCCTTTGCTGTAAGGTTGTGGATCAACTTTGAAAGTGCCACGTTAGCATCTTTGACTCGATTCCTTGACATTGGACAACCAATTCCTTATAAAGGATCCTTTGACCCTCTTTGTTGACTTTGATTCTCATCAAAGGCAAACAGTAGGGAAAAGAAAAATAGGATCACTCATGTAGAAGCTCTAAATGGTGGAATTGAAAGGGAAGGATTATTGTAAGTATCATAACTCCTACAATTATTCTACTAATGCCTATTGGGTATTTAAAAATGTAATTCATGATCACATCAACAAAGGCATATTAAAATTCCCTGAAAGAAGTAGGCGATGCTTATCAAAGAAGACCCATTCCCACCAGTGGCGACAGTGAATTCCACTAATATAGACCTGAGGACCTTGCTAGACCTAAATAAAAAGATTAAGGAGAAATAGGAGGTCTAGGACATATTTGGTCAATCATCTGGCAAATTTGACTACCTGGTAAAATACCCAAACCACCCTTAGCTAACATCCTCATGGAGGATATTGTTCCAATAGGTTGGGGTAAAGTGTTTGAAGAAGAAGATGCTAAGAAAAAGTAGGTTCAATGCTCCAATAATAGACCACACAACTTTAGAAACCATTAGAGATCACATCCTCAAGAGAGATTGTTAGAACTAAATAGAAGGCCACCTTCACCGCCAACATTCAAAAAGAACTATAGGCCAAGAGGTGATATCAAGAGATCACCACCAATATTTGAAAGGAAACAACCAAGATTTGTTCTACCTCTACCATTTTCACTAAGCAAGCAATGGCATAATATGGAGCACAAGAAGTTTCCTCAACTGCTGACTCAAACACAAAAGAGGAGACTCTAAAGGTAAAAGGCAACTGAAAGGAGACATAAAGAATATGAGATCCTATATAATGCAAAATCTAAATTTAGGTGTAAAGCAATTGAGGATCCAATTTCCAGCAAAGAAGAGTCTATTGAAAGCTCAGGTGAACCAAAGATGATGGAAGTTAACATAGAGATTGATAGCTTTACCCTTAATGGTGAACCAATGTCATTTGGATGTGCTGCATCATCTGTCACTTTACGTGAGGAATTCTTGATATAAGAAGTTGAGGAAGATGTTATTGAGATCCAAAAAACTCGGGGGCAACACTCCTGAGGGACACCAAAGAACATATTAGTGGAGTCACAATCTAAGCCACAAAGCTGAATTTTCTTAAGAGGGTCATTATGGAGAAACCATCCATTGAAGCAACTAAGCATATCAAGCCTTTATATATTAAGGAACATAATAATGGCAAACCCTTCTTTAGAATTCTTGTTGATAATGGATCGATAGTAAATATTATGCCACTCAGGTTACTATAAGCTCAGGCAAAAGGGAAGATGACTTGATAGCTACTAACATCATTGCAATTGCTTTTATAGGTGAAATTACCAAGACCATTAGGGCATTACCAGCTGAAATTATAATAGGAAGCAAAAAGTCACTTAGTACTTGTCTTCATGGTGGATTCAACCACAAGCTACAACCTACTATAAAAGAGAATTGGATTCATGCCAATTGGTGTGTGCCATCCTTTTTGTGCCAATTCTTACTTCTATGAAATGATCATGAGGTGGAAGTATTTTGAGCAGACAATAAACCTTTCAATACCTACTCAGATAACTTAGAGGTTATATTCCATGATGTAGAGATTAGGCCTATTAAATTTATAAGGAAAAGAGCTAATGGTGATCCCAAATATGTTTATTTATCTAAAGAAGACATAGAGAAAAAGGTCCAATAATAATCAAATTTACTGTATAAAGCCATCGTGCCATACAAGCCAATAGAAGGTCCTCTCATTAAGGAAATTGATGAATAGATACACTGAGGAAGAATTGGCAGTAGCTACAACTACCATATAACGAGCATTTTATAGTAAATGTTGGACAAAATAAATAGAGAAGGAGTAGGTAAATGGCACAAAAATTATGAAAAAGAACTAAAGGAAGATGCTGATGAATTGAGGCTTAAAGATATATAGAACGCACCATTTCATTTTCAAGACTATAAGCATAAAGTGTAAGACCATTTAGAGAAAGTAAACCTTGACACTAATCAAAAGCCAAAAGTGACTTATGTTAGTTCATTATTAAAATTTGAGCTAAAGGAAGAATTTTTAAAGTTGCTTAAAGAGTTCAAGGATTACATTGCTTGGGATTACATAAAAATGTTAGGATTGAGTGGGAAGATAATTGAGCACCACCTTCCCATCAAGCTTGAATTTTGTCTATTTCAACAACCTCTAAGGAGAATGTCAAGTCAAATATGAGATTGAAAAGCCTCTAAAGGCTAGCTTTATAAGGCTAACCATGTATGCTGAATGGCTTTCAAATATTGTTCCTATTATGAAAAAGAATGAAAAACTTAAAGTGTATATTGATTTTAGAGATCTAAATTTAACTACACCAAAGGACATATATATTATGCCTATAGGTAACATATTGATTAATGCTACCTCCAAAAATGAATTGTTGTCATTTATAGATAGTTTTCTAGGTTACAACTAGATTTTATAACAATGGAAGACATTTCCAAGACCACCTTCAGGTGTCCTAATGCTATTAGGACTTTTACATGGCTGGTCATGCCATTTAGCTTAAAAAATGTAGGTGCCACATATCAAAGGGCTATGAATGCAATCTTCCATGATATGATTGCCCATCACATGGAGATTTATATTAATAATATTATTGTAAAATGTAAAAAAATTAATAATCATATTTCCTATTTGAGGAAAATTTTTAAACGGGTGAGAATTTATCAATTAAAGCTTAATCCTCAAAATGTGCTTTTGGTGTACAGGCAGAAAATTTGTTAGGATTTATGGTTCATCAAAAAGGTGTTGAGGTAGACAAAAATCAAGTCAAGGCAGTACTTAAAGCCAAGCCACCTTAAACTAAATAAGAGTTATAAAGGAAGTTAATTTCAAAAGGGGAAAGAGGCACCATATTGCCTTTGATAAAATTAAAAAATATTTAACTAAGCCACTTATTTTAGTTCCACCAAAGGAGGGTATTCCTTTGAGAATAAATATCTCAACTGCAAATTATTCTATTGGATGTCTTTTAGCTCAAAATAATTTAGTAGGTCATGAGTAGATTATTTACTATTTAAGTAGGATCCTTACTCCTACCGAGGTAAAATATTCTGATATTAAGAGATTATGTTTAGCCTTATACTTTGCTTGCACCAAATTGAGGCCTTATTTCCTAAAATATATAGTATATATGACTTCTCAAATTAATATGATGAAATACATATTGAATAGGCCTGCGGGCTTAATTGATTTCACTCTAGTGTATTTTCCTCAAAAGTCAGTAAAAGGCTAAGTGTTAGCGGACTTTCTAGTAGATCATCATCATTAAGAAATCATTAATGAGAAGGAAAGTGAACTTCCAATGTTTTGGGTTAATATTCAACTGAGGATAACCAAATTTGACAGCTCTTCAATAAACTAGTTAGCTGGAGCAGGAGTTGTTATTGCTTTATCTACTGGAGCCAAAATAGCACTTAGCTTCACTTTAGACTTTAAATGCACCAACAATCAAGTTGAATATGAAGATCTGATTATAGGCTTTAAGATTCTTCAAGACCTTAGTGCAAAAGAGGTATTAATTATTGGTGATTCCCAACTTATTCTTAAACAGTTAATGGGAGAATATAAATGTACAAGTATCTCTTTAGCAACCTATTTTGTATCAACTATTCAATCGGTTGAAACATTTGATAATATGTCTTATATGCATATGCCTAGAGACTCTAATTGGGAAGCTGATAAATTATCTCAAGTTGCATTTAGTTTAAAGATGTCTGAGGAATTAACCCACAAGCTTATTTTTGTATAGAAAAAACTCACTCATTAATTTTAGATAGAGGAATCCAAGTGGAAATTCTTAATTCTAACTTGAATATGGTTGAAGATTGGCATACAAAAATCAAAAGCTATCTTGAAAATTCTACCAAGAAAATACCATTTAAAGTCAGAGATCAAGCCTTGAAATATGCCTTGTTATAAGAGGAGTTGTATAGAAAGACCTTTGATGGCTTGCTACTTAGATGTCCAGTATTTCCAAAAGTAATGGAGATATTAAACAAGTCCATAACGGTATTATGAAGCACATCAAGCTGGAAGAAAAATAAGATGGCTAATTTATAGGCATGACTACTATTGGCTAACTATCCTAAAAGATTGCATAAGTTATGCCAAGGGTTGCCAACAATGCCAAAAGTGTGGAAGTATTCAAAGAGTACCTATTAATGACTTGTATCCAGTGGTTAAATTTTAGCTATTTTGAGGGTGGGCTATTGATCTTATTAGCAAAATATATCCAGTTTCATCTAAGGGCCATAGCTTTATTAAAGTGGCTACTAACTATTTCACTAAGTGGGTGGAAGCCATTCTTATGAAGAACATGCAGCAAAAGGATGCCATTATTTTTATTAAGGAACATATTATTCATAGGTTTGGTATTCCCCAAACCATAACTACTAACCAAGGCATAATTTTTAGTGATGAAGAAATGAGAGAGTTTGCAGAAGACTACGTATCAAACTTTTGAATTTAAATCCTCACTATGCCCAAGCAAATGGTCAGGCTGAAGCTTTAAACAAAATTCTCATTGAACTTTTAAAAAAAATGTTGGAATATAATCTTGAGGATAGAGCTATAATTTTATCTAAAACCTTATAGTCATATAGGACTTCTAAAAGGGAAGCAACTGGCACTAGTCCATTTGCCCTCACCTATAGATATGATGTTGTTCTACCACTTAAAGTGTGTGGGCCATCATTAAGGGTAGTAATGCAAAATAGCTTAACTCCTGAGGAATTTTTAGAAACTATGTTAATGGAACTTGAATTCAAAAATATATTTTAATTGAATTAGAATTAAATTAGATAGTTGATGCGGCATTAGGATTCAATGTTGAAATGGAGGCCGAGGTTAGACTACAGTCTACTGTGGAATTGTTGGCTGAGGCAAGGGCAGCCGAAGTCAATAAAGTAGAAACTTGAGATTGGACATAAACAACAATAGCTCCAGTTGAGGTAGACGATAAAAGGATAGTGGCATGGATGTCGGGATTGAGCTAGGGTTCGCCTAAAGTAACAGCGGTTATGGCTTTGGCAGCGTCGATTTTTGCTTGTGACAAGCGAGAAAAAAGAGCAAAGTCGGTAAGTGCAGCAGTGCTGGGGATGACCCGGGGACTGGTACAGTGTCGAGGGTGTTCAGGCGAGAAATGGTAGCATCTTCAGCTAATAATGCTTTAGAATATAGTAGACAAAGGTAATGGGGCAATGGCCTCATAACAATCAGCAACAGCGATGGTGTTTGGTGATGGTACGATGGTGAGGGACGACAAAGCAAAAAAGGATTATGGTAATTTTTTACTAAAGAATTAATGATGGGTGTTAGGGATTTTAAAATGGAATTGTTATTAAATTGGGGATTTTAATATAAATTGGAAATTAAGAATGTAAAGTTTGGTGTTTTAACTTTTGAGGGAATAAAGTTTTGGAAAGATAAATTTGGACGGGGATTTGAAGAAGAATAAAGATATTGAAGAGGCATAGTTTGAAGAATTTCTTGATTAGGTAAAAATACTAGAACATTTTCTTGAGGAATTGAATGAAGGTTATTAATTTGGGAAGAAATTGGTTGAGTTTCATTAATTCCCTCAACATTTGAATTTTAAATTTGTTGAGTTAAAGAAGAAGAGTTAGGTTGAGGATTGGAACTTGATGCACAACCATAGTATTTTCTAGCTCATTCTTACCTCTCTCTGATAAATTCTTAGTGATGATATTAGGCCAATTTACACTCACACTCCATTCGATGTTTTTCAGAGAGTTGAGGTTGGATTACATTGTAAAAATAATCATGATAAATATCAAACTTCATACGTATTCTTGGTATGGTTTGAAGAGAAATGAAGAAGAAAGAAGAACAAAAAAGAAAGAAAATGAAAAGAACAAGCTTTAATGGGCTAGTTATATTCATATAATTAATTAGCTATAGACTTAGCCCAAATTCATTTATATGCAAGGGTATTGTTTGAGCCCAATAATAAACTTTAATTTTAATTTAATTTTAAACCCATTAACTATAATGCATCAAGGCCCAACTCATTAAATTTTAAAATTGGGGACTAAGTTGCAAGAAAGGTTTAGAAGAAGCACGTTCTCTGTTCTCTGTTAACATTTTTAAAGTTGAGCTAGAGGAGAAAATCAACAGGTACAAGTTTCAAGAGTTAATCAAGGAATTATTGCAAAACTAAAGAATTGTTAAGTTTTATTTAGAAATTAATGCGAAGTTATTATAAAAGCATCAATATCACACCCACTCCGCTAGCTATAGAGCAGGCGTGACTGGCTGGCTAGCTGTTGTGCTATATCTAAGAAGAATCATGTAATTGAAGAATGCTAATATATTATTACATATCAAATTCTCCTTTAAACATCCTTAACTGTTTGAATACAAGTTTACCAAATACATTATAGAGTATTCTTAAACATAATTAAAAGAACAAAACACTAAATGATTGGCACAACCTCTACTAGACTTTAGAATGAGACAAACAAGGTTAGGTTCTATAGTCTAGTGCTGCTACTCTGAAGGATCTGAAAAATTTTAAATAAAAAGGGTGAGTACAAAAAAACTCAATGAGTGGTTACCGTAAAATAAAATGGGAATATTAGTTAATTTCTGAATTAACTTTTCAAATATATATAAATAAACTGTTATAATGAAAGCTGTAAAACTGCTGAAATAATTCTTATAAGTTATTGATAATCTAACTTGCTAATAACTGAGATACCACACAAATGTAGTTGTACAATTTCTATAACACTGAAACAACATTCATAATAATCTTAATCCATACACTTATTAAATGTGTAACCAAAAGATTATGCTAGATTGCTGACACATTAGGCGCAATGATGATATTGGCAACCCAAGTGTGTATATATATAATGTTGGTCATACGTATGCCCAGAGCTGCCCCCCCCCCCAGGGCTAACCACCCGATTGTATGCCCCTAATGCTTTATGTACAACCATGCGCTATCGTCAAGACAGTTGCTAAGTAATATTACTGATATAAATATATATAATAAGCTGAGATAAGACACCAGTCATTATGGTGTAATCTAAAGGATACATATTATGAGTGTATAGACTTATTTATAAATCAAAATATTCATATATATCTTACTACTCATAAAGTACAATACTTGAATCTTTAGCTAATGCTAGTATCAATATACTGCTGGGAATTATTATTTCATAAAACAACTATACAAACACATGCTTGTTTTAAATTACTTTAGTTATATCGGTAATAAATATATTGCTATATGTTCCCAAGTGCTGATACATATGCTAAGTAATTTATAAAACATCAATAGTAATTAAAAAATTTGATAAAAAGTATTTGTAAGGAAACATCAATAAATCATAGGAAAACATTGTATATAGGGCTGAGCGCGGGTCGCGGAGAAACCCGAACTGTCCCGAAAAACCGAAAAAACCGAACCGAAAATCTCCAGAACCGAAAATATCCGTTGACTGTTTGACTTTCTCCGAACCGAACTGTCCCGAAAATTTTTATT
>CATIWO010263631.1:0-10428 GCA_949673435.1 Macaranga tanarius | reverse complement strand
ACATTTAATTGCTTTCATTTCCTAACCTTTGAATTTAGATTTCGGGATATGTTAGATCCCCGCAAACGCGCAAATCTAATTCAATTAATTTAATTAATTAATTAAACTCTTTAATTAATAATCAAATTAATATAAGTCTTCCAAGCATAACCTTTACGTGTGTGACTTACTAGGTTTAAGTCTAAATGGAAATGGGAAATAATATTAACTCTTAATATTATGAAAACACCTTTCCATTCTAAATGTGAAATCCCAATCTTTTAGATTTAGTTCCCATAAATCGTGAGTGACCCCTAACATAGGTATCATGACTACCCAATTAGAAATGAATGCTTTACGTAGATCCACATGAACCACAGAACACAATTACCATGAACAGAATGTCCCTTCATTACAAGATCCCGATTTTGGCTAGAGTCACGATTTAGTCAAACTCTAATAGCCTTAATCATATGACCTCATCTTAAGTTCAATTCTCGATAAAACATGACTACTACTAGAAACTCTTTTCTAGCACCAAAACTCTTTTCGGGTAAGTCGAGTTTAACCTGGCCAGGTACTTATTCATCAAGAATAACTTAGATAGCATAGGATCTTATCCCGGTTCACTCCAGGCAATGAATTCCATCTTGGTCGATCACTTATCCCTACATATAATCAATTAGATCCACCACATGCCATGTACCCACACATGGTTAGCACAGGTATGTAAGCGGTAACAAACTCTAATGAACCATATGTGGATGACCATGTCGCCTCAGGTCGAAGGACCATATGCACCATTATGTCCAATATTGTGATTGTTGACTTAAGTGAATATCCATGCAATCATAAATCTTACGTCACAAGTTCGATCCAGCCATCACATGAGTATCCACATGTCTATTCTAATATCTCATATCGAGTAGCATGAGATTCACTACCTCCCACTATCGATATCACATACCGATCAAGGAAAATAGATAGAGGTGATAGTCTAAGGATTAATAGTACCCATATATTAATCCAATGACTATGAACATTTATAGCATATGTACCAAATGAGTTTGTCACTCATATTATCAACTTTTAATTATAAACTCATTTAACATAATACTAAGGGTAAATACTCAAATAAACAAATACTTTGATTTAAATGAATATTTTATTGCCAAAGGAATAAATATACAATGTCTACATACAATAATGGCCCTAGGGCACATCTATACTAACATTATTATTTTATGCCAAAAATAAAAGATGTAGGAAAAGGTAAAAAGATACAAGTTTTGATGTAAAAATGTGATTTTTAGGTAAAAATATAAACTTCACATCAAGAATGCAATAAAAATGCACAAAAATGAATTTTTTACATGTAAATAAAGGAGAATACTAAAAGTTCCATAAAAATACAAATTTTAATGTAGAAACATGATTAAAATGCATACAAATATGATTTTGAGTGTTAAAAATGCAAGCTTGAAATGATTTAAGTAAATGGGTAGAAACCCAAGTGAAGAACGCATCAAAATCACTAAAAATGCATAAATCAATACCAAGAATCACAAATTATGCATAAAGATAAAGGAAATACTCCTAGACAATCCCCCTTCTTCTCCTCCATTATGTTATATTCCAAACTGCTTTATAATCACAAATCACAACTCGATTGCATAAAATAAAAAGAAGAAGAAGTAAGAGTAGAGAGAATACATTTTAACAATAAAATAAATGTGCAAAAATAGTTTGGGTCCTTAAAATTAATCTTGGCTAGGCTTTTTGATTGAAAAGACTTAAAAATAAGATTTTTTAAGCCATCATTTGCCAAGAAAACATGTAAAGTGACGTGAAAATGTGAGTTATATATCTCTTAGAGCGTGCTTTAATAGAGATAAAGTCTTAGTTTGGATAAAAATATATCTAAAAATGACATAAACCAAAAAAAAAGGTATGGATTTAGTCTAAATGGGTGCTTGAGTCTTCAATCCGGTAGAGTATGGGTGTATTTTGCTAAAAAGGCCTTTCTTTTGAGTGTAGATAGGTCTGAATTTATAGACCCCCTAAAATTCTACTCATGGGCACGTGCCCATGAAGATGATGGGTGTATGCCTATGAAGATGACGGGTACGCGCCCAAGAGGGCAGGCGCAGGCCCTTACGTTGTCATGCAAGCACTTTTTGGGGTTTTTAGGTTCTTTTTAAGGGTTTTCGAACTCGTACTAGGCCTAAAGTTAGAAACTTTATTAGTTTAGGGGTGAAAAGGTTTTGGTTTTAGAGTTTCAGGTGGTCAAAGTACGTCTTCGAGGCTCCAACCACTACTTTCATATCTTCTTTAATGAAATATTCTCATCATTGGACAGTTACGGTGGGATGCTAAAACTTAAGTATCAATGGTTATCATGCTTCCTAGTGAAATAAACCTCTTATTAAAATTCAATTTTTATAGGTTAAGGCTGTTAGTGCTTTTTTTAGTGCCGTTGCCACCCTGAACTGGTAATAAATTACTTATTCTTAATCTTACACTTTTTATTATTATTACGATTAGCTCACATAACTTAATTTAAAATAATCTAAAGACATTTGGCCAGTTTAATAAGCAAACATATTTTTGGTATGCCTAGTGGGGGCACTTGTATGCTAGTATAGATAAAAAAAAGCGTAAGCAAAATGAGATGGCTAGCAAGAAGTCTGGAACTAATGACACAATTATATCGAAGCTTTAAGGGGTGACATGAATTCTATCATTAATTCACCAAGTCCAAAGGTTGGTGAATGATGGAAGTTTAATGAAGAGTACTATAAAGACATGCCACCTCGTAGGCAGACAACTTTGAGTTGTGGAGATGTGGAACTCTTGAGGGGTGAGCTATATAAGGAAAACCACTCCATGTTCAATGATTTAGTTAGTAAAATGTCCATTATCCTCAGGCTGATCATTTAGCATAATGAAATAATAAAGAGGGAGTCAAAGAAACAATTGGAGAAAATTAATGTCAGCTCGCATCATTTAGCTTCAGATCTGGATGGAAGACTGAATGTTGAAATCCTCTTGAAGAATTATAAAGCTTATAAGGGAGGCTCATCCAACTTACAATATGGTAACATCTAAATCCTAAGAAGGCTTTAAGAGATCAATTCTAACAACTTCAGCTGTGACTGGTATAACACAATTCTCCTAAGCCAAGTACTATTTTTACTTATTATCTATTTATGAATATAATTAAATTAGGTTTGGATATGATAATGACTTAGGTATTAGTTCAGGGAACAATAGGATAAGTATTGTCCTCCTAAAACTGATTAGTCTTTATTTATAGATACATTAAAATGATGGGAATAGACTTTAAGCCTCCAACAAGAACTTTGTATTTTAAGCCATATCCTGATTGGATAGATAAGATTTATCCATTTCCAAGGGGGTATAAATTCCCCGAGTTTGTGCTTTTTTCTAGGGAAGAGATGAATTAATACATTATTGAGCATATTGAATGATTTTCTATTTAGTGTGGTGAAGCATCAGCCAATGACTTTTGGCATCTAAGCTTATTTAGTAATTCATTTACTAAGTCGACCTTCATATGGTATACCCATTTTATGCCTAATTCCATTACTACGTAGAAAGACTTGGAAGAAAAATTTCATACTGAATTTTTCCATCTTTCTTTAAACATTACCTTGGCTAATTTAACAGTAATTATGTAATTATAAGGAGTGTCAGTTGAGCAATTCATTATAATTAGAAAAATTATGCACCTAATGCCAATTGGCTATCAGTGAGGCCGAGTGCATCCAAATCATAGTCAAAGGATTAAACCATTATATGAGAAAGTATTTTGAAGCTCATCATTTTAGAGACCTTTTTGAATCGACAAATAAAGTTGGCAGTTATAAAAGGCTACTTAAAGAAAATGAGCATATTAGAGCCTCATCAAAATGAACTTACTACAAAGACACTCTTGAAATATTAATATTGGAAGAAGATTCGGCCTCAGACTCTAAAGGAGAGCAAATCAATGTCACAAAGTATGTTAGTATAAAGCCAAATGAATAACAAGCTCTAAAAAGGCTAAATCCGATCAAAGACAATAAGAAACTTATACGTCCCACTAGTTATCTATCAACTAGGATCTGTAACAATCTATGAAACCTTTGCCCAAAGATCTATCTAGCATAAACTAAAAGAATTAGCAACACTAGTTATCTAACAACTAGAACCTCTAATTATCAGGGTTGAATTGTAACACGCTCGAAGCAAATTCAGAAAATAGCTCTCGTAAGAACTCAAGAAAATTCAATTAAGAATTTGAATAAAATCAATCAACTTATGTAAATAATAATGTTTGATACAAGTATTTATAGACTTGTAATCCCAAACCTAAACTAATTCTAAAAGAAACAACTCTTTAAAAATAAACAATTATATTCCTAATTAAACATAAATTCTAATTAGTAAAGAAAATATAAAGAAAATCCTAATTAGTAAAAAACTAGTCATCGAGACACCGACATGTCTAAAAGGCACACGGGCATGTACAAGCTCCTAGAATTTTAGCAAAATCGATAGACTCCAACACGGCTTGGTACACAGTCTCGGCTTGTCCATACACGGGTGTGTTTCGATGTCTCTTCAGAAAATTTGATAGTTACACAGCTTCCTACACGGGTGAGATGTCTGACCATGTATTATGCATATGATGCTACAGAAATAAGCACATGCATGTTTAGTAATATGACTTTGGACATGGGAATGTAAGGACCCGTGTCTATCTCAGAAAAATTCACGAACGTTCAACATGACTGTGCAAAAACACACACGAGCGTGTATCATCTTGATCATAATAAAGTAAATTGATTAATTTAGTTTCTTCATCTCCTTTTTGTTCTATAGACTTGAGACTCTTTTGCACAAGTTCTCATCTTTCATCCTCTTAGCTCGTGATCTTGTGGTTGGTCCTTTATCATAATTCAAAAGGATTTGAATTGGATCTCATGTCTATATGTCCATATGCATCACTCCCCCCTTCCTTGAAAGGAATCACCCTCGAATCTTCACCTTCAAAATCAAAAGGAAGAAGGTCAGATACATTAAAATTTGCAGAAATATTATACTTACCTAAGAGATCTAATTTGTAGGCATTTTCATTGACTCTTGCCATAACTTGAAATGGTCCATCTCCTCTAGGATATAGCTTAGATTTCCTTTGAGTAGGAAACCTTTCTTTGTGCAAATGCAACCAAACCCAATCTCCAGGCTCAAAAACCAACTGTTTGGGTCCTTTATTCCTTTGATTTGCCACTTATTGATTTTGCCTTTCAATATTTTGCCTTACCTTTTCATGAAATTACACACAAAATCTGCCTTTTGAACACCATTTAAATTAACTTGCTCACTCACAGGCAAAGGTGATAGATCCAATGGGTTAAAGGATTAAAACCATACACAATTTCAAAAGGTGAATAATGTGTAGATAAATGCACAGCCCTATTATATTCAAATTCTACATGAGGTAAAATCACATCCCAAGATTTTACATTCTTCTTAATTATAACATGCATGAGTTGTCCTAAGGTCCTATTCATAACTTCGGTTTGACCATCGGTTAGTGGATGATATGCAGTACTGAACAACAACTTAGTTCCTAATTTCACCCATGAAGTCTTCCAAAAGTAAGACAAAAACTTAGTATCCCTATTACTCATAATAGTTTTAGGTATACTATGCAAATGCACTATATTCTTAAAGAACAAATTAGCAATATGCGATGCATCATCAGTTTTATAACATGGAATAAAATGTGACATATTAGAAAACCTATCAATAACCATATATATATGCTATCATTACCATCCCTAGTCCTAGGTAGTCCAAGTATAAAATCCATAGATATATCTACCCAAGGTGATTATAGAATAGGAATGATGTATACAAACCATGCAGATGCACTTTAGACTTAGCTTGCAAACATGTAATACAATTAACACAATACTTAGATACATCATATTTCATGTTAGGCTAAAAGAAGTGTTCATGTAAAACATTTAATGTCTTAGCTATGCCAAAGTGTCCCATCAAACCCCCTTCATATGCCTCCTTAATTAATAATAAAGGCAATGAACATCTAGGCACACAAAGTTGCTTTAAATGAAACAAATACCCATCATGCCTATAAAATTTATCAAACGCAGTTGTTTCACATGCATTATATACATTGCTAAAATCAAGATCATGTGCATGCAATTCCTTAATATGCTCAAAACCAAGCAATTTAGCATCCAAAGTGTTAAATATAATGTACTTCCTTGATAATGCATCAACTACAATGTTTTCCTTACCTTGTTTGTATTTGATAACATAAGGGAAAGACTCAAGAAAGTCACTCCACTTAGCATGTCTCTTATTGAGCTTATTCTATCTCTTTAAATGCTTCAAGCTCTCACGGTCGGTATGGATAACAAACTCCTTAGACCGTACATAAGGTTGCCATATTTCCAATGCCCTTACCAATGCATACATCTCCTTGTCATATGTCGGGTAATTAAGTGCTGTGCCACTTAATTTCTCACTAAAATATGCAATTGGCTTACCCTATTACATTAGAACAGCTCCAATTCCCACTCTAGAAGCATCATATTCAATCTCAAATGTTTTATCAAAGTTAGGCAAAATAAGAATAGGTGCAGAAATTAATTTATATTTCAGCATGTTAAAAGCATCCTCTTATTCCTTTCCCCACCTAAATCCAACATTCTTTTTAATTACTTCTATCAAAAGGGCAGCTAATGCTAGAAAAATCACGCATAAAACGTCGATAAAAACTAGCTAAGCCATGGAAACTATGAACATCCCCGACATTCCTAAATATAGGACAAGTTTCAATAGCCTTAACCTTCTCATGATCAACCTTTATACCATGCTCACTAATAACATATCCTAAAAATATAACTTTAGGCATACAAAATGAACATTTAGCAAGATTAACATATAACTTTTGTGATTGTAAAATACTAAAAATAGATCTAATATACATAATATGGTCCTCTAATGATTTACTATACATAAGTATATCATCAAAATAGATAATAATAAACTTACCTATAAAATCCCTCAAAATATGGTTCATTAAATGCATGAATGTACTAGGAGCATTAGTTAAACCAAATGGCATGACTAACCACTCATATAACCCATATTTTATTTTAAAGGCAGTTTTCCATTAATCACTAATTTTCATTCTAATTTGATGATACCCAGCCATTAAATCAATTTTAGAAAATATGCATGCACCATGTAATTCATCTAACATTTCATCTAAACAAGGTATAGGATGGCGATACTTTATAGTGATTTTGTTAATGGCATGACAGTCAACACACATTCACCATGTTTCATCCTTTTTAGGCACTAGTAGCACAGGTACATCACATAGGCTCATACTTTCTCTAATTAACCCTTTAGATAACAACTCATCCACTTGTCTTTGTAATTCCTTTGTGTCTTTAGGATTATGCCTATAGGCTGGCCTATTTAAAATTTATTCTCCAAGAATAAAGTCAATTTGATGTTCTATCTCTCTTAATAGTGGCAAACCATCAAGCACATACTTGGGAAATAAATCCTCAAATTCTTGCAATAACACTTGAAAAGAACTAGATAGAGAAGAGAAAATTGCACCCTTAAATACCAATAGTATTATAGGTTGCTTGCTTAGGTAAACCTTTCTAATCTCACCCTTTTTTACAAAGAAATTGCCTTTTACCTCTTTTTTAACCACTCTTTACTCACTATTCTCTCCTTTTGCATGCACAATCTCATTATTTTTACTCTCTCCACTCATCCCCTCTATTTTCTCTCTTTTGTCCTCTCTTTTCTCATGCCTCTCTTAGCTTTTCTCATAACTCTCCTTTTGCTGGTGCACCTTTTCTTTTCATATGCACTCTCACATTCACTCAAAATTTTCTGATCCTCATATACTTCCTTAGGTGAGATAGGTAGCAAATTGATAGTCCTATTATTCATCTTAATGAATATTTATTAGTAAAACCATCATGTATGACTCACCTATCATATTGCCATAGACGTCCTAATAATATGTGACTAGTTTGCATATAAACTATATCATATAATACCTCATCACAATAATGCCCAATAGAGAATGTAATCAATGCTTGCCTAGTGACCTTAATATTACCATTTTCATTCAACCATTATAATCTATATAGTCTAGGATGTTTAGTTGTTTTAATCCCCAATTTATCAACTAAAGTAGCATTAATAACATTAACACAACTTCCACCATCTATAATCATACTACACAATTTATCATGTATCATGCATCAAGTATAAAAGATGTTTCCACGTTGTACCTCTTCCTCCTTAGCTTGTATGTTTAAGGCATGCCTAGTAACCAAAGTGTAAATTGGTCCTTGTGGGGCTAATTCCTCCTCCACATCAGATGTGTCCTCCAATGGTGGTATGTCACTTAAGTCATCATCATCATCCTTATCCTCACTCACCACCTGCCCATTGCATAGGGTCATGATCTTGGCATTTGGATATTGTGCAGCCTTATGTCCATATCCTAAACATCTAAAGCACTGAATATTACTTGACTTACCTTTAAATTTGTCATCCTTAGGTTGTGTCTTTAATGTAGTAACATCCTTGCTTTTACTTAGCTCAAATTTGCCCTTACTTGCGCTTGTTTCTCCCCCCTTGTTCTTCCAATTCGATTTCCATATAGTTGTGGGAGTCGAATTTATTTTGGTTTTCACCTTTAATTGCTTTTCCACCTTGATTGCCATGTGTACCATGTCCTCCAAATCTACATAATGATGCAATTCAATAAGGTTAGCAATTTCATGATCCAAACCTGATAGAAAACGTGCCATGGTGGCCTCTCTATGCTCCTCAATGTTAGCTCAAATCATGGCCATCTCCATCTCTTAGAAATACTCTTCAACACTTCTAAAGCTTTGGTTCAACCTTTATAATATGTTATACACCTCTCTATAATAGTGTTGAGGTACAAATCTCTTCCTCATTATAGTTTTCATCTCAAACCATGAGGTAATTGGTCCTTCTCCACTTCTAAGCCTAATGGATGTAAATTGATCCTACCACACACTAGCTTAGTTAGTGAACTCTATAGCGGCCAATTTTACCTTTTTCTCTTTGGTATAATTATGGCACTCGAATAACCTTTTAACCTTTTTTTCCTACTCTAAGTACGCCTCCGGATCACTCTTCCCCTGGAAAGCTGGAATCTTTATCTTGATTGATCCTAAATTTCCATATTTGATCTTGCCTTTATTGGCATGCGTCGACCCTTCTTCGACTGCCTCCTCTTCTAGATCATTAAAGAGAATGCATTGGGTCTCCCTTACTTAGATAGGTGTACCTATCTCCAACCTTTCCAAATATTCTTGGACTTTTTGATTGTCACTCCTTATATCCTCTTATTGAGCCAACATCTTTTACAACATTACTTATATTGCATCCAATGTAAGCTTCTCCTTTATATCTATGATGTAAATTTGAAATAGAAAATTAAAAAAAACTATTCTAACACTCCCTCACATGTTTCTCTTAATTAATTAGAAACTCTCTAATGCACTCACAATTATGCACACACAAAAAATTTACTTTTGAGTTTTTAATTGAGCTAAACTCTTACTACTTTGAGAGAATTACAAAACAAACTAGATAATCAAAGCTATTAGTGAAAGAAAAACTTAAAGCTATAAGTGTGAGACTATTTTGGGTGATTTTAGGTGTTAGTATAGATATGCCCTGGGGCCATTATTGTATGTAGACATTGTATATTTATCCCTTTGGCAATAAAATATTCATTTAAATCAAAGTGTTTTTTTATTTGAGTATTTACCCTTAGTATTATGCTAAATGAGTTTATTATCAAGAGTTGATAATATGAGTGACAAACTCATTTGGTACATATGCTATAAATGTTCATAGTCATTGCATTAATATATGGGTAGTATTAATCCCTAGACTATCACCTCTGTCTATTTTCCTTGATCGGTATGTGATATCGATAGTGGGAGGTAGTGAGTCTCATGCTACTTGATATTAGATATCAGAATAGACATTTGGATACTCATGTGATGGGTGGATCGAACTTGTGACGTAAGATTTATGATTGCATGGATATTCACTTAAGTCAACAATCATAATCTTTGACATAATGGTGCATATGGTCCTTCGACCTGAGGCGACACGGTCATCCACATATGGTTCGTTAGAGTTTGTTACCGCTTACATACATGTGCTAACCACGTGTGGGTATATTGCGTGTGGTGGCTCTAATTGGTTATATGTAGGGATGAGTGATCGGCCAAGATGGAATTCATTACCTGGAGTGAACCGGGATAAGATCCTATGCTATCTAAGTTATTCTTGATGAGTAAGTACCTGGCCAGGTCAAAGTTAACT
>CATIWO010263616.1:0-23560 GCA_949673435.1 Macaranga tanarius | reverse complement strand
TCAACATGGCCCTTCACCCCCTCTTGAAAACACAACATCTAGTCTACCCAAAAAGAAAAAAAATTATGTTGAACCTTTAGAAGAAAGTTCGAGTGAGATAATTTACAAGGAGTTGAATGCAAACAGTAAGTTCCATTTTTGGTTTTGTTTACTGAGAGACAGTATAAGCTCCATTTAAATTATATATATTTGAAAAAAAAAATAAATTGAATTCATAAAGATAAAAAGATAAGGATAAAGTATTTTTTTTTTAATTTTTTTTTTAAGATAGAGATGTTGAGGAAATATAGAAGTTTAAAATGGTTAGGATATTTTTAAATTAATTTTTTTCCGTCAACATAAAGAAATAATTTTAATTATATATGAGGACTTTTTTTTAAAAAAAAATGCTACTATAAATGTTATAATAAATAAAATATAATAACATTTATAATAAACATTGTAAAAAACATTACAAAACATCAAACTATAACAATATTTATTTTAAATATTTTTTAACATAAAATAAACATTACAATAGATAACATTTTTAGCAATATTTATTGTAAATATCATTTAAATGATATTTTATTTATGTTAAACAATATTTACTAAAAACGTTATTTTCAAAGTGTTGTTATAAAGTATTTTTGTTGTAGTGTTATTCTACACAACTGCACCTGAGAGCGTGTTTGGAGGCATCAAATGTACACGAATGTGTGCCATCTCAATACAGTCATATGTCATAGATAGTTTATATTTTGGACTATTCAAATTTCTTTTATTTGGTTGTTTTGAGATATTATTTTGATTCATATTTTATATATATTATGCCTAGGGTATAAATGAATGTTTTTTTAGAGTTTGTTTTAAATACTTTTATAACTTTTATCAATTTGAAATAAAAGCTCTCACTTTGTTTTTTGTCAATTTGAGAATTAGGTTTGAGGCTTGTTTATCCTAGTTGATCAATCGTGTGTTAATCGATCACGCTATACACTACATTAGGTGGTATCAAAGTAGATTTCTCCCAATCAATGGCACAAACTAGTGGTAGTGGTGGCAACTAATCCCAAGATGATTATTAGGGATTACATGCTCTTTGGAGAGCAATGGAAGCACAAAAACAAACAACCCAAAATATGGCACAACAATTAGAGGAAATTCAAACCCAATTACAATCGTTGTATTAAGGGTTAACAAACAAAGGCATATGAATGATGATATTGCACAAGCTAGAGGAGTTAACCCTGTTAGACCTATCATTAATTATATTTCCAATAATCAAAACCAAATAGACTAGTCGTAGGTTATAAAGATACTTCAGACAAGGAGGTCGACTTAGGAGAGATTGTAATTCCACAAGGAGGAGTAGAAGGTGGAAGGTAATGGCAACTGAATCACATAGGCGATGACAAGTACAAACTAAAGGTAAATATTCCTAAGTTCAATGGTGATCTTGATATGGAAGGGTTTTTGGATTAGTTGACGAGGTAAATAGATTCTTTGAATATATTGAGTTACCAGAGGATAAGAAGTTAAACTTTATTGCAGGTTGAAAGGGGGAGCATTAGTATGGTAGAGAGATTGAGAGAGACAATGATGAGAGAATGGCATGGTCCAGTGTGAACTTAGCATTAAATGAAGCAATTATTGTAGATAAGTTTTTACCTCTTGACCAAGAACAATATCCTTTTCAAGCTTACCAAAGATGTTCATAGGGTAGTAGGAGTGAGAATGAGTATACTACTGAATTTTTTAGGTTGGCAAAGAGGAACAAATTGTTAAAAAGTGAAAACCAACATGCAGTAAGGTATTTAAGTAGGTTGAAACTATCTATTAGAGACAAGATTGGGATGCAAATGATTTTCACTGTACAAAATGCTAGGAACTTGGCCAGAAAAGCTGAAGTAAAAATATTTCAGTTCGGTTCAGTTTTTATTGTAAATAATACAATTAGACCAAACCGAACTAATTTTTTAAGATATTTATGTTATATGTATGTTTATACTTTGGTTTAATTGGTTTAGAATTAATATTTCAAAATAAATCAATAACATTAGTTTTTAAATGTTTAAAACTCATAATAAATTTATTTAATACTAAAAAAATTCAAATCAAAATTACTTAAATTCATTTTTGATAATCGGTTCGATTAGTTTTCTAAAAAAATTAATAAATATAAAAATTAATAATAATAAATCTCATAAATATTATTAAAATATTGTAAAATTACATAAGCCCAATAGGTTTAAAATTGTAAAAATTAAAAAAAGTCCAAACCGAAAAACCAACCTAACCAAATCAAACCAGTTCGGTTCGATTCAATTCGATTTTGGCTCTATTTCGGTTTGGTTTGATTATTTTTTAAATATTTTTGGTTTGGTTCGATTTTATATCTTTTTAAATTGAACCGAACTGACCAATACACACCAATAGTAGAGATGTTGCGGAGAAGTTGTACTTGGCAACAAAACACATCTTAACATATACACTATTGGGTGGATTAAGGAGGTTAGTGGTATTCGAGTGACTGAAAGTTGTAAGGTGCCATTTTCAATTAGTAAGTACAATGATGATATGTATTATGATGTAGTAAATATGGACACTTGCCATATTTTATTGGGGCATCCTTGATAGTATGATGTTGATGCCAAACACTTGGGTAAGAAGAATGTGTATCAATTAGATAATGATGGTGTAAGGAATATTCTAGTTTCTTTTATGAGGAAGAACCAGCCCAAAGCTTTAATTTTAGAGGAAAAGAACTCTCTAACAATAGTATCTGAGCCATCCATATTTGCAAAAGAGTACAAGGAAACCCATGGGGTGCATTTATTGGCGGCAAAGGAAAAGGAAGATGGTGGAGATTTGGTTACGAATCAAATTCCAGTGGAGGTGTAGAGTTTATTGGAGAAATTTGAGGATGTGCTGCCTGATGATTTGTCAATAGGACTGCCTCCCATGTGAGATATACATTATCATATCAATTTTGGCTCATGGTACTACTCTTCTTAACTTGCCTAATTATAAGATGAGTCCTAAGGAGAATGAGATTTTGAGCAAAAATGTAGAGGAGTTGTTGAGAAAGGGGCATACAAACTAGCATGAGTCCATATGCAGTTTTGGCTTTATTAATGCCTAAGAAAGATAGTAGTTAGAGGATGTGTATTGACAGTAGGGCAGCGATCAACAAATTTAACATTGGTTGTAAGTTCCCAATCCCAATTTTGGATGATATATTTAATTAATTTAGTGGATTAGTTATGTTTAGCAAGATAAATTTGAGGAGTGGTTATTATTAAATCCAAATTTATTTAGGTAAACAAGTGGAAGATGATGTTCATAATAAGAGATGGACTGTATGAATGGCTAAACATGCCTTTTGGCCTAACTAATGCACTTATTATATTCATGTGACATACACCAGGTATTACTACCTTTCTTAGGTAAATTTGTGGTTGTTTATTTTGATAATATTTTGATTTATAGTGAGTTAAGGGAAGAATATATAAAGCACCTTAGGAAAGCATTTAAGGTGTTGAGAGAAAATAAACCATATATAAATTTGAAGAAATAAATGCATTTTATTAGGGATAGTTTTTTATTTCTTAGCTCTGTGTTGAGTAGAAAGTAGATCAAAGTATATAAGAAGAGAGTGAATGCTATTAAAGAATGACCAACCCTAAAGAATGTAAATAAGTTTTCATCCTTTTATAAAAGGTTTTTTTTAGAATATTTTATATAAGGTTCATTAAACACTTTATCAGTATTATAACACCTATTACTGAGTGTTTGAAGAAGGGGAGATCCTATTCAGGTAAAGAGTAAGAGAGTAGCTTTGCTTTGATCAAGAAAAAGTTGAGCACAATGTTTGTCTTGTCATTACCAGATTTTAAAAAGTTGTTTGAAGTGGAGTATGATGCTAGTGAAGTAGGCATAGGGGCTATTTTATTCCAAGAGAAAAGGCTAGTAGCTTTCTTAAGTAAGAAGTTATGTGAAACTTAACGAAATTGGGCTACCTATAATAAGGATAACTATGATGTTGTGAGGCATTTAAAGACTTGGGAACACTATCTCATAGCCAAGGAGTTTGTTCTCTATATTGATCATCAAGCCTTGAAGTAATTGAGTATACAAAAATATATTAGGAATGATATGCATGCTAAATGGTCGGCTTCTATAAAAAAATTTTCTCATAAGCTTGTTCATAAGTCAGGGCAGCAGAATAAAGTGGTGGATGCATTGAGTCAACATGTGGCATTAATGACGACTCTTAATATGGAAATAGTGGGTTTTGAAGTGTTGAAGGAGTTATATATAAAGGATGATGACTTTAAGTAGATTTAGGCTAATTGTGTGCTAAATTAGCCTTGTGATGACTTCTACAAATATAATGGGTTTTCTTGAAGAATGGGTAGCTTGGTCTTCCTTACACCTCTCTTCATGAGAAAGTCATTTGAGATTTACATGGTGGTGGTTTACCTAGACATCTTAGATGAGATAAGACCATTGAAGATATAAGGGAATGTTATTATTAGCCTATATTGTAGAGTGATATGACTAATATTGTATCTAGGCGTTATATATGTCAAATAATGTTATACCACTTAACGCATTATGTAGTGTGATTGATCAATATATGATTGATCAACTAAGATAAACAAGCCTTAATCAAGATATCCAATTCTCAAATTGAGAAGAAACAAAGCAAAAACTTTAATTCAAATTGATAAAAGTCTCTAACATAAACCTTAAAAGCATTTATTTATACCCTAAGCATAATATAGGTAAAATAAGAATCAACATACTATCCCAAAGTAACCAAATAAAAGAAATTTAAATAATCCAAAATATAATTTATACGTGACACACGGCTATGTCAAGATGGCATACAGTCGTATTCATTTATTGCCTCCGAACATACTCTTAAGCATAGCTATGAGGAATAAGGCACACAACTGTGTCTGCTTCTAGAATTGTAACTCTGACTTAGATAGTCTCAGGCATAGCCATGCATTTCTTTCAATGCCTCACATCAATCACCTTCACCTCTAAAGAACTCATCCTCAAGTCATTTTTTAGATATCCAAGGCTCACATCTAGCTAGAATAATGTAAAATTAACAACATTGAAGGTCTTCAAGATAACCATATAATTCGATAAGTCCACCATAAACATATTATCATTGATCTTTTTAAGGATTTTGAACGGTCTATACTTCTTTTGCCAAAGCTTACTATGTCCACCTTGTATTCTTGCTTTGCTTATAAACACCATCACCACATCTTTAACATCAAACACTTTGAATAACCTATGCTTGTCCACCTCCATCTTGTACTTAACATTGGCTTTCTCTAGCTTATTCTTGACATTTGCTTGCACTTCTTACTCTTGTTTTGCTAAATCACCAACTACTACCTAAGACTTGGTACCTTTAGAAGCTTTACTAAATCCAAAGTATGGTTAGGATAAATAAACTTATTATAAAATACCATCTACATATACTTAAAATGGCAAAATTAACTACGTACCTTGAAAATATGTATTGATGATTTCACATCCTTTATAATTGAATTGAAAAATTTAGAAATCAAATATGAAGAAGATTTGGCTCTTATGTAGCTCTAGTCTCTTTCTCCTCTTGAGGAATACAAAGAATTTCATTCATTCATGTACAGAGTATATACGTAAATAATATTCATAAATTACTACATAAAATCAATCTATAGTTAACCATTTATATCAGTCACAATCTCATATAATCAACACTATAAAAAAAGGGATTAGCAACGGTAAAATTCGTCGCTAATTAGATTTAGCAATAGATTAGCGATGGATTTTAGTCCATAACAAAGGGAATTAGGGATGGTTTTACCAATCTACACCTTTTTTGATAATGATGGCTTTGATTCTCTTCTTGAAGTACTTTGCTTCCTCTTCTAAACCAAGTTTAGCTAAAGAACTTAAGAACTAAAAATAATCATTTTACATGTTTACTTTTTTTAATGCATTCTCTTCTTCTACCCCTTCTTTTATGTTCTTTGATTTGCATTGTGATAGTTTGATTTGAGATGGTGGAGTTGGTGTGCAGATACGTTAATTACGAGAGTGTTTGTTGCATTTATTTTACATCATGATTCTTATTCTCATGAATTTCTAAAGGGGCAAGATTTCATATTTGAAACTTCATTTTGCATTTTTATGCCTTTTGTTATGTTTTTCTTAGGTATATGACATTTTAATAGGTTTTGGTCGTATTGATCCATATCCATATGGGCATGCCTTTGCTTTAGCTTTATTTGACATTTTTGTGTCATTTTTGTAATTTTTAAATTAAAACCAAGGTTTTTATCACTTGTTATTTGTTTTGGTCATTGTTGGGCTATTTTATTTTCTATTTGTTTTGTTTCTTTTTGGCACCTTTAAGTGATTTTATGATCTCAAAGGACCTTTTTTTTCTATTTATACAACTTTTACTCATTTTAGAGCTAGGGACCAATGATTATAATATCTCAATATATCTCTTATAGATAAGAGGTTCTTATTATGCCCTTTTAAAAAACTATTTTATTTCATTTGAGCTTTGTTTGAGTGATTACATGATTTTAAAGTTAGCTTATTCTTTTCTTTTCTTTCTTTTGACATTTTATGCTTTCTTTTTTGCGAGCTTGTGACCATTTTAGGTCAAGATACAAGATACCTTCTTTAGTATTCTTTAGTGACCTAATGAGGCTTTACATCCTGATTTATCCATTTTGATATTTTTGAGTTGTTTTATGTTACTTTAACCATATTTTAATGCTGTATTGCTCTTATGCTCCATTATTGCATTAAAATCCATTTTTAACTTCACTTTTGCTACATGACTTTTAAAGCATATGTTTTAATATCGATTGATTGTTTGTAGGAATGTTTATGGTTTTTATCACACCAATGACTAAACAGCTAAAATCATACCTTTGGTTGATTTCTTATGGTTGTTTGAGGTGTTTATGCCATCTTTCTCATTCTATTATATTTTGCTTTTTGTTTCGAGTATTTTGCATATTTTGAGGCTTTAGGTGATCATGTGATCCTAAATGCCTAACCCTGAGAATGACTATTTCTTTTAATTCACATTTTGTGTTTTTGTTCTTATTTTGCTTATTTTTGAGGATCAGATGTTTTTCTTTTTGCCATGTTGCTTAGCCGTTATACTACTAGATTAAATTATAGTATAATGCTTATTTTCATTTTCTTTTGAGATATATATATTTTGATCCAAAGGGCTTTATTATCCTTAATCTCTATTCCCCCATTTTATTACTTTTCTATTATTATTATTATGTTATAGATGTGTATATGAATGTATGACATTTATTTGACATCATGCAACCAAAATTACGGTGAAGTGCAAAGTAGATTAGGCTGAGCATAATGAGAAATGGTCAAGTAAGAACCTCTTCCCGAACTAATAATCTCTAATAGGGGAAGTGAATCTTGAACAGTACTAGGATCTATTTCCCATTTCCCGAGCATTATCAAGTGGTAACTCCAAATATACGAGGCTTCTTTGGGTATCTTAAAAGGATGCTCGCTTCGCCCTTTTGAAAGATAGTATTCGGCCAGCTCAATGCCGCAGTCGCGAGCCACCTGTGTATTTAGCAAAAATTGGCTTTCTCATAATAATCATCAATAGAAGTGGACTTTTATTTAAAATTAATGGAAAAAAAGCACGATGGCTTTTTGAAAGTTCACAAACATTATCACAAAAATTAGAAACATCACATCTTGCAAATAAACTAAAAAATAATATTTTTAAATATCCAAAGGAAGCATGCCCTAGCCATTGATGCCATAACCAAATTTCAGTTTTTTCTTCCCCCCTTTAAAAATGTTTTCTATTAGGGCTTGTTGTGGCTTATTGGAATCATTCAACTGTAAGTTCATGAAATACATTTTTCTTCACTTAATACCACATCCAATCATTTGTCTTATTTTGATGTCCTTAAATATAAAAAAATCAGGCCAAAAAATCACAATACAAGATAAGGCTTTAGTGATTTGAGAAACATATAAAAAATTATAATCTAAAGACAAAACAACTAAAATAGAATTCAAATGAAAAGTATTAGTGAGAGTTAAGTATCATTGGCCAATAATTGAGGTTGTGTTACCATTGGCTATAGAAATAATTTTTTATAAGGATGATATGAGGGGTGAAATCTATCTAGAATCAAAAGTCATATAATTTGAATGCACCGTAGTTAATTATTCATTTACTATTTATAATAGGTAAAAAAATATTTAAAACCTTACTATCATGATCTATGGTAATTATCAATGTTGAGGCTTTTTTTTAACATAATCCTCCATCTTTTTTATAATAGTAGCTGTGATTGAGGTTCTTTTTGAATCTTTCTTCCATTAATCGTGATTATGATCCTACCATTTTAGATATCCCACAAGCTCAAAGTAGCTACTTTTAGTATGACCAATCTTATTATAGGGAGTACATTTATAAGTTGACTTGTCCTCTCCTGTAATGGTCTTAGGAATATTGTTCTTAGATTAGTCCTACCTATTTTTGAATTGATTACTATTGAGCCACTATAGCTAAGCTGTTAAATACATTTTTAAAGTTTCATGACGTATTACTTCACATCGAATCAATGCATAGCATTCTTCTAAATTGGAAACTGGTTCTTTTTATGGAATCTCTCTATGAAGTTTTTCAAAGGCACCATCAATCCAATGAGAAATATGAGTACTCATAGTCGCTTAATGGATTTTTGATATACTACAATGTCTTCTGGATCTTTCATGGCCACTTTATCATAATGATCTAATTTATGAAAAATTCCAACCAACTCTCTATAATATTCAAAAAGAGAATCACTATTATGTTTACCATTTTAATATAAAGGTGAATACTTTTAATTCATCATTTCCATCATAAAAAGCCTTTGACAAAGCGTTCTAGATTTTTGAGCAGTAGATAAGCATAAATAATGCTTCATAATTTCTAAACTTATTAATATTAACGCCTATCTCTTCACCTTTTAATTTTTGACATACTATTTTTCATATCCATCATTTGACTCTGTAGGTGATTTTTGCTTTCCATGAATGTAGGAAAGCTTTTCTCATTTCACAAGATGCATCTCCATCAATTGTGACCAAACATCATAACTAAATTCGGTGAGAATGATTCCTGCATTAAAAATGCTTTTTGAATGAATAATAACTAAAATTGATTTTGTCCCAATGGCCTCAATTTTTTCACTCATCATTCTGAGGTTGCACTAGACATGAACAGTGGTGCTAAAGTAAGTTATTTTAGGTTCACAATCTTAGGTTTGTTGAGTTTTGAATTTAAGGATGGTTTTATTTTGATTTCAGATGGGTTTGATTTCCAAAAGTTGTTATACCATCTTGAGGAAAATAAAGAATTTCATTCCTATATTTTATTCATTCATAAAGTATATATATAAAAATGATATTCATGAATTACTCCCTATAATCAAATTATACAGACAAACAATTATATCAATCACAATCTTATAATTAATAAACTATATTCTTTCCAATTTAGGATAGAATAACTATAACTATTATTTCAATACTCTCTCGTATAAGAACTTTTTAAAGATACCATAATTTACATTAAGAATATGCTAAAGGTAGAGGATGTTAAATAAATTTTATATTTAAAGGCGTTTATGAACAAAGAGCTTGTTATAGATACTAGGACTACTACATATGCTTTATTGTTGAAAACTAACAACTTTAGATACCAATAGAAGACATGCTATTATTAAAAAAAAGAATACATAAAGGCTAATTGTGAGATATTGAAGAAAAAGGAAAATAATAAAGAATCTGTAGAGGCCAACTTTATTGATGAGTTTGAAACTAATATCCTTATTGTGATTGAAAATATATAACCGATTTCAAGAAAGGATAGATATTTAATTCTAGTTATGCTTATCATATGTATCTCAATAGAGATTAAGATTTCACCTATGAATGGGTTAATGATGATTTTGTATTAATGGGCAACAACAATTCTTGTAACATTATTAGTGTTAGTTGATTTAGAATTAAAATATATAACATCGTAGTGAGGACTTTTATTATTGTTAGATATGTTCCAAACATGTTTAACAATCTTATCTAGTTGTCCATGTTAGAAATTGATGGACATAAGTTTGTTAGTGGTGATAAAATTTTGGATATTATTTTGGGTACCATTATTGTGATTCGAGTTGTAAAGATCTGTCGTGGTAGGTATTGCTACATAATCATTTACTTCGTTTATACTTTTGGGTGCAGTTACTTTTGGTGATTTATTGATTAAGACATTTTAGAAAATCAAATTAAGTGTTTCTTAGACTTGTTTTATTTTTTTGATAAATAGATTTTTGTTCATTTATTATTTGAGAAGAAAAACAACTTGGTAAGGTGCCAAGTGACAAAAAAAATTCTATCTAGACTAAAGCAAACTTATAAAACAATAGATTACAAAAGCATAAATGTAACATAACTAAAATTAGAGCTAACAAATGATAAAAAGTTAATGAAAAAAGCTAAAAATATTGAACAAATCAGCTAGAGGACCGAACACTAATAGAACTGATAAGCAAATCAATTGTAAAGAAATGAAATTCTAGTTTGGAGGCCTTCATCCAACATATAATGCAAAAGAATATAAGTTTCTTAACTTAATCAAATGAAGGAGTAGTTGAGGAGAAGGCAAGGTCATTATAATGAAGTTAGATGGACCAAAGTATAGTAAAAATTAACAAAGTCCAAAAACATTACTATATTTTACCATAGGTCAAGCACTTCCATTGCTAAAAGATTAAAATGAAGGTGCTAGGGAGTGCTAATTGGATACCCCACCATTAAATGAAATAGAACTAAACTTTCCAAAATAAGGAGAAAGTGAGCAAAAGATGGTATCTGTCTTCCCTAAAAGATGAACAAAATGAGCAACGATTATGATTAAAGGAGCAAATGTTGAAATAGAAAAAACGGTCCTGGGTTGGCAACCTATTCAACATTGTAAACCAGGTGAAAAGCTCCATCTTAACGGCACAAGGTTAAGCCATATTGATGTAAAAATAATAGAATTTGAACTACCAATCTCCTGTAGAAAGCACCTGCATAAACCATTAATAGAAAACCCACATTAGAACAATCCCATAGCAAACAAACCTCAACATCTTAATTCATTTCAACTTGTTAAATAATATATAAAAGATCATTAACCAGCTTAAGTTTATGGTCAGATAATGTATGAGTTTATGTTCATGGTTAGATAATGTATGAGTCCAAGATAAACACCAATGCTAAGAGGAGTCGATCTCCTAAGCACCCATGTTGAAAAGAAACCCAAAAGGCTATACAAAAAGCTAGTAAATACATAAAAAAAGGGCAGCCAATGCAATGTGATAGCACCATTTGTCTAACTAGAATAGAATAGCTTTGCCATTGCTATTCAAAATTAAATTTCTCTAAGATAAGCAGTGAAATGGGTATGGTTCCTGAAATACAATCTATAATAGAACGTCAAAATAGATAATGCATGATAAGAATGACTATGACTCATATTATCCACCCTGGTGATTGAATATTTATGCCTTAAAATAAAGCTCCATAAAGCTTTTTCTCACATTTGAGATATTTGGGAAGAAGGTGGAGCAAGTTTTTGAATAAATTTTTGTATTGAGATATAAAACATTCTAGCTAAGGTGGAGGTTTGTTAATTGCATCTTGAATTATTTAGCTCATGACATCATTATTTCAAACTCAATGCATTACCATATAATTGGTAGCCAAGTAAAGGATATCTTTGTCAATGAGTTTATTTTGAGTGTAATTAGGGTTAAATGTTGAGTGTTTATATCCATATTGTTTTCTTGTAGATTTATTATTGTTTAGTAAATTTATTTCTTATTCACCCATGGATGTAGGCTTATACCGAACCATGCTAAATATGTGTATTTCTCTATTTTTTCTATTTTATTATCACGTTTGTTTATTATTTCAGTTAATTTTTTTATTCCCTCATGCTTCTCCAAGTCTAAATTTTTTAACAAGTTTGTTATTAAATAAAAATATATAAATTTTTACTTATAAATATAAAATTTATTTAAATAAATTATTATAATAAAATTATAATCTTTATTAAATATATTATAATTTTTAGTAAATATTTTATTCTTAATTTTTAATGAATAATTTTAATTTATATTGTATATATTTTATGTTATGTATATTTCAAAAAAACAATCCCAACTCATTTTTTTTTTGCAATGAATTTGAATTTAAATAGACTTGTAACTTCCCAATCTTTATAATTTTTAATGACATTTATTCAAATGTTTTAAGTTATGAAATTCAAATTTGTAACTTCCATACTTATTGCTATCTAATTCAAATTTTTATAACCTTTTAATTATTACTATGGTTTAATACATATTCAGGCCCCTCAACTTGCCAGTTTTTGTCACTTTGGCACCTCAACTTACGTTTTTGCCATTTTAACACCTGAACTTGCTTAAAATATAATTTTTAAACCCTTGTCATCACATTAGCGAATCAATAAGTGACACGTAAGAGGTGTTTAACTGACAAAAATCTACAAGTAGAGGTGCCAAACTGATAAAAAATGGCAAGTACAGGGGGTGATAGATGTATTAGATAATTAGATTAGTATCTTTTAGACAAAAAGAGGCAAGTTCAGGTGTTAAAATGGCAAAATCATAAGTTGAGGTGCCAAAGTGACAAAAACTGACAAGTTCAGGGGCCTGGATATGTATTAAGCCTATTACTATTTAATTTAAATTTTTTAGCTATAAATATTTTCAAAATGTTGTGAAGAGATAATGATGAACACTTTTGTTGGGATAAGTAATCATATTCATTTGTAAGTCCTTGTATCCTAGTATAAATAAAGTATACTAGAAGGCCTATTGGATACTGGAGAATTACTTACGTACACAATAAATAAATCTTTAAACACAGTGATCTCTTGCACGCCTTAAACTCCTTTCTATTCTTCCTTACTTCTCTTTCTTGTGGTTTTAGTGTTTTGTTTTGCTTATATTTCTAACAATCTTAAGGATTTATTTTTTCTTCTTTATCATGGATTCTGCTTCAAATATCAATGCCTCCACTCCTAGCAATAACAACGACACTATCATTGGAAACAATTCTAACAATGATGTTGCTTTCACAGTCAGTGCTATTGGTCTTACTACTTCTACCATATATATCGTTGTTGGTGTTTTGTATGCTAAACATTTTTCTAGATGTCTCTGTTGATACTCAAATTTTGGCAGTCCTCCAAAATGGTTCAATGATGAAAGTATTTTACTAGAGAACACATAAATATTATGGTTGGAGCCTTGAAGATGTGCTTTGACCACCTGAAACCCTAAAACCAAACCCTTTTTCATCTCTAAACTAATAAAGTTCTGAACCTTAAGTCCGGTTTGAGCCCAAAACCTCTAAAAAGGATCCCGAGACCTTAAAGACCCCTGAAAAAGCCCAAACCGATAGCATGAGAGGCTCGTGCCTATGAAAAATGCATTATACATGTTTATTTTCTCGTATTTTACATTCTCTTCTTCTACCTCTTTCTTCTTTGTGGTTGTGATTATGATTTATGTTGAGAAGCAATTTGGTATAAGATTTTTGATTGGTGAAGAAGAAGCGAATTAATGTCTAGGAGTATTTGACATGCATATGCATCTTTATTCATTTTTTTTACATTTCTTTGCATCTTGAGTGATTTGGGTAAAACCCACATATGTAAAACCCATATAGTTTTCACCGTTAGCATCAAAATTACATTTTCTTTATCATTTTGCCTTAAAATTAATTTTGGATTTAAAGTTTTCATTTTTATCTTTTTTGATGTAAGAATCACATTTTTTCATGTAAAAGCTGTATTTTTGCATGAAGTTAGCATTCTTTATTTTAAAACCTGCACTTTCATTACATTCTTTGCATTTTTTGTACTTTTGGACATAAAATTGTATTTCTTTCTTTTTCATGCAAAAATTGCATTTTTTTATTGCATTTCATACCTTTTTAATATTTAGCATTGAAAATCATATTTTCATTATAAAGTCCACATTTTTATTGCATTACATATTAAAGCTTGCATTTTGATAAGTTTTGGTCATAAAGTTTTACCTTTATTTGCATTTTATGGTAAAATTAAATTTTGACATGTAATACATGCTTTTACTCATAAAAATAACATTCTTTTTTTACAAAAATTGCATTTTGTAGGACAATACACCTAAATCATTCAAAACTTTCGGAGTCATGATGTATCTATTCTTTTTTATTTTGCCTTTTTTTATTATTTGTGCTATTTTAATGTCTTATTTTACTGAAAATGTTTGTTGTGGATGAATGTTTATATCCCTCTAGAAAGCGGATGGTTTTTATGAATGAATTAATGTCATGCTTAATTAGATAGGATTAGATCTCCTTTTCTACACCTTTTTCTATTTTTGATGTATTTACTAGGATTTGATCAAAGCGGTGTATCCTTAATCCTATTCCCCATTTACTTTCTATTATTTTGTAATGTATGGTTATATTATAGATGTAATTATGCTTATATGTATGTTGTGAATATATGCTATGGATGCTGCATTTACTTGACATCATGAATCCGAAACTAGGGTGATGCAATAAGTATAGCAGGTCCTGCATAACGAGAAACAATCAAGTAGAAACATCTCCCTGAACTCAGAATCTCTAACAAGGGAAGTGAATTTTGTATAGTTTGAAATCTATTTTCTAAATTTTTTATATGAGCAAGTGGCGACTCCAAAACAAAGCAACGACTTCCTCCTTAATATTAACCCATCATAAAATCACTCCAGTCCGCCTTTCGTGCCCCACTTGCAGTTGGCGACTCCACTAGGGACAACTTAGAGAAGTGATAGCTTTGAAATTGGTTGTTTCTCATTATGCTCATATACTATACTTTCCTTCACAAAAGTATATTGCATTTTCACAACACTTCATATATTAGCACCCTTGGTCCCAACTAGCCGATAGTATTGGACAATGATCTACCTTGATTCCTTTCAAGTCCTTAGGTGATTAGTTTGGTATCATCACTTTTAGCCTTTACTCAGTCTAAGAGAGCTATAAGGATCATGTGATGTGACTCGGCTCCCAAGTCCATAATGGGGCATAGTTTCTCTTAAGTAGGTAAACGATACCTGACCTACCTGACTAGGGCCTGTAACCCAAGTCCATAATGGGGGGTATCTTACTAAAGGAACCCTTAACCTTTCACCTTTGACTTAGCCAATGTAAATAAACTAGTAGCAACTTCCCCTAGAGTCCCACCTAGCCTTTGTATACTAACCGAATTGAAACTTTGTTTATTTGTTTTAAGAATCTCGAATGATTGTGCATCCTTTTTTATGGTTATTATTTTACTTCAGAGTTGTTGGGACTATGTGAAATGTGTGTGATGCTGTGTGACTACTATAATATTTGTGAATCTTATGTGCTCATGTACGCAAGGAATGCAAAAATTTCATGTGACTAAGCATCATGATGTTGCTCACATGAACCTCGACGAGCCTATTATACTGTGATAATAATACTAGAGAGTTCTCATCATTTGTTACTTTCTAAACAAGGGGCAAAGTTGAGGTTTCTTATTTGGATGGTTTGGTCTGTTCCGAAAGCAACAAATAACTCACTTTTATCTGAAACTATGAATACTTTATTATAATCATGTTGTGCTATCCAGGAATATGCATATGAGTACCTATTGTGACAATTGTAAAACCTTATTAACTCGGACTATGTAGAAATTCACTTGTGGTTCAACCCTTTTTACTATTCGGTGAACTATTCAGTACTAGCATAACATATCCTAATCATGCACTCATTTGTATTACTCTATTTTGCTCGTAAGAATAACATATGACCATTATGGAGTAAGCATGCTTTAACTATAAAGCACCCTCAATTTTTTACTCCCAGAACATATTGACATCGCCTGAACTTAGGTACACATCTGAAGTCCCCTGTTGACACAGGATTGAACCCATATAAGGTAGAACTCATACCTTCCTAAAGAAATAAGGTTAGAAGGGAGTGTTTGCATGTGTTTGGTTTGCTCATTTTACAGGTTTTCAGTAATCCTATTATTATTTTACTTAACAAATTTCTCTTATGTTGTATTTTCACTTCCCCTTTCATGCATAAATGCATACATATAGATATTCACTACTAACCTTATTTTTTACAGCTATGATTGTATTTTAGTTTACTTGCATAAGCACACCATGCATACATGCTAACCTAGCTTGTTGTTTTGTAGCTCATAACATCATCTACATGCATTCCATTCCTTTTTTAGTCATAACATGAAATTTCATGTAAAAACATAGCTCTAAGAAAGTTACATAAGCGAAAAGTAGCCCGAAGGATCAACTATAACCCAAGTACAGAAATGGGAATTGGGAACCAATAATAGTTACCTGGTGTGGAGAAATATATCAGGGATAGCTTCAAAAAGATGGTATGAGATGGTGTTTTGGATAAAGTTCTTTGTTTTAAAATGAAGGGTACTATAGAATAATTATTGGTTTCTAAGACAAGTCCATATGAAGCTTTGGCATCAATTAATGCCAGACTAGATAAGGGAAATGGAGTTATGGACATACTAGAACCTATTAAGGAAGAAGAGGATAAGTGCTATCAGGCTTTGAAAGCAACATCATCATAACATCTTGCCAAACTAGAGAATCTGACCAAGTTTGAACAAATAGAGGAGGTCAAGATGCTAGCCAATAGGATGGCGCAACTAGAATTCTTCTTGAAGGACAAAAATACCTCTCCGAGTCATAAATTCACTGGTCTTTCACTTTTCGGGGATGAGCCATTGCTTAAAGACTTCAAACTACTAAACTTTATTAAGTTCAATGGCACTGGAGACTCACAAGTGCATCTAAGGTAGTATGCTACTTTCATGGCACCTACAAAATTGACTGAATCCCAAATATTGAAGTTCTTCTTTACTTTACTAAAGAAGGGACCTATGTTCTGTTTCTTTAATTTAGAAGAGGAGATTAAGGATGATTGGATATTATTGTCGAAAGCATTTGTCAAGAAAAATGAGTACAACACTTAGCTTGACATCACCAGGTGAGATGTTAAGACTACTAAGTAGAAGAATGAAGGAAGCTTTTTAGATTACATTGCCAGATGAAGGGCCAATGCAACCCAGATAAGAGACAAGCTCTGAAGATGATCAGATTAAGATGGTCATTATAGGTTCTCTACCTCATTTTTGTTGACAAATGTTGCTTGCCCATTACCCCAATTTCTGAGCTCTCCATCAAGCTGAAATCAGGATTGAAGATGAGAAAGCCTTTTAACCTAAAAAAATCTATCAAAAAACTTCACAAGCCACCCAAAACCTACAAATTTACGCTCGTATAACCGAAGTCAACTTCACTTATACTCAAAACCCAGCTATAAATGCCCTAAATTGACATACCTGCAAATACTCTAGCTTCAGCCTACCACTCTCAAAAGTCTTCCAATGACTAATAGAAAAGCCTCCTTAAACCACTTGAACCTAATCCTTTACCCAATCCATTACCTTCTCACCTATATACTAACCTCTACTGCCACTATCAATAAATCCCTAGTCATTCAATTGATGACTATATGACCCTTAAAATTGCATCCAAGACCTCATTGACATAAGAAAGATTAAAGACCTTAATAAGAGACCAAACATAAAGGCCAACGTGCTGCCAAATTATAAAAATATACCACCTCTACGTAGAACTAACACCATCTCGTCTAGGTTGCCTGAGGGACTTATGGAGAAATCCATTCTTAAGATCTAAGAGTTTAAAGAGAAGCTAGTAAGAGAAGAGGGGGAATTTCTAATGATACAAGGTGTTTAAATTTATAACACTTTGTATAAGGAAATCTTTTCAAAGGGAATAGCACTTAAAGGGAGAGGATAAGAAAACAATAAAGAAGAGAAAAGCTAGAGTAGACCTAGAGTAAGAATCCAACAATGAGAAAAACTGGGACCCTTATAATTATGGCTATTTAAGGTTGGCTAAAAAACATTTTCCGGACCTGCCATGGAATCACACTTTTATCAAAGTTTTAGGACGGGATGATGATAGTTTAGCTATGCCTCCACAAGAAGTTTTAGGATGTGAAAAGTAAGATGAAATAGAGGAAGATTTGGATAAGACTACTTGGGCTTCTGGCATTTGTCAGTTCAACTGATCCATTATGACTATAAATATGGAGTCTGGAATTAGTGTTGAGGCCATCATTCAAGAGGTTCTAGAAACAAAAGAAGAGAAGACAACTAGAGAGGAAAAAGAGTTGCTGATGCTGATGGAAAATGACCTCCTCTAATTTCTTTCTAAATCAAGTGATGATGAAAACTGTAACAATTATGAATACATCTTGGCTTTGTATAATGCTTCTCCTTATGAGCACTTGGCCAAAAGATTAAGGAATACAACCCTCCCTAGGTCTGGGAATGAGATTAATTGCTTTACACTATTTAGAAGTGATTCTAAGAAAAAGATTAAAGAAGAACAACCATTTGAAATATAGGATTTACTAAGACTGCCATATGGCAAATATGACTTTAAAGTGAAGTATACTGCTCCACCTCATACTAAAACCCTAATTAAAGACATTATCCCAACTGGCTGAGGAGGAGAATTCGATGAAGAAGATAAAATAATTAGAGCCTCTTTGCAATAGTCTTCCTCTATTATAAGAATTAATATCTGGTATGATTTCGATAGGAATAAAGTAATAGAGAAACAAGTTATGGCCGAGTCAAAGATAGACATATGAGAGGAAAATGATAGTAAAGAAATCCTTCTCATTGGTGAGCATGTATCCAAACTTGAAGAAGACAAAGAAGAGCAACTTGAAATAAAAATGGAAAATGAAGAAATCAAAGTAGTTAATCATATGACTAAGAGTGCAAAAGTGTATCAACCTCATGAGAGAGAGAAGATGAAAGAAACGACCTTAAAAGGAAAAGAAGTAATCATAGGAGGGAAATCATCTGCTACAGTGGAAGAGAAAGACGTAGTGTTGAGGCAGCTGAAGAAAACCCAAGCTCAAGCCAGTGTCTAAGGCTTATTAATGGCATCTAAAAAACACTGTGATGCATTTGTTAGAGCCGTAGATAATTTAAAGATCTCATTAAAAGCTTCCCTAGTTGACATGATCACATCCTTGACTAAGACCCCAACTAATGTCGTTACTTTCATTAATGATGATTTGCCCCTAGAATGAAGGGTGCACAGTAGGGCACTTTTCATTCAAGCTATAGTTGAAGCGAAATGCACATCTATACGATGTAGATGATGGATCAACCATTAATGTGTGTTCTCTTAGACTATTACATAAGTTCGGTATTAATTTGGGTGATATGGAGACTTCTGATTTGATTATTCAGGCATGCGATGATTCTAAAAAACCTGTTGCGGGGTTGTTCAAAATTGTTGTCACTGTGGGAGAGATTGAGTCTATGATTCAATTCACTATCTTAAATATACCTCTAACCTTTGCTCTACTTTTAGGATGACCATGGTTCCATCCTTTGGGAGGCATTTCCTATACTATTCATTAGAAGATTAAGTTTTCTCTGAATAACACTATTGTTTGTTTAAATATTATTTCACCTGGCTTTCAAGTGTTTATGATTTGTGAAGATTGGGTTGACCCCAAAGTTGCCATAATAATGATGAAGATGAACTACTAACTAAGGGCTGGTTTAGGAAAATAGTACTTAAGAGTCTCTAAGTTCCCCAGCTTTCCTAGACAGACGAGCAAGCATGGATTAAATTATGATTGTGAAGCTGACCAAGATTCTGAGAAAACTATCTTTTTCAAGTAGAATATTGCCATGAAGTATACTAAATAGCCCGAGGCATGGAAAAACGATGGCACCACCAAACCTGGGTATGAGATCTTTAATGGTGTGGTAGACTTTTCTTTAAAGAGGCATATATCGATAATCCTAACTGAGATCACTAAAGAGTATATCATGCAGCTGATAGAAAACATGCAAAGGAAGCTAAAGCTACTGCTTGTGTTGACATGACTACTTTTATAGAGTCTAGCATTGAGAGTCTGTCTGTTGATGATGTGCCTAATAATATATTTATTTCTAATTTGTATAAGTCAGATGATGTATTGAACTCTAAGCTTAATTTAATAAAGTCAAACTTTGCTTACTTGTTTGATGTGCTTACTGATGATAGTGTGCATTGCATTAATTCATACATGTGCATATTCAATTTTCATTTCATTTTCACTGAACCATTTAATCTAGGCACAAAATATGGACCTTGCATTTTAAATATTTCAAAAGATATTATTCCTAAGGAGAAAAGAAAATTTTAAAAAATTTTAACAAGATATTCGAAAGTATTCACTTGGATGTATGATGACATGCTTGGCATTGACAAAGACATTGCTGAGCACTATATACCAATTAAAGAAGGATATAAACCTGTGAAATAGAAGCTTTAGAGAATGAGAGCATAATGGACAGAGCTAGTAAAGCAAGACATCGTCAAACAAATCAAAGCTAACTTCTTGGAAGTAGTATATTATCCTGAATGGTTAGCCAATATTTTTCCTAGTACTAAAGAAAGATGGTAGAGTGAGAGTTTGTGTGCACTACAGAGATCTAAATAAGGCCTATCTGAAAGATGACTTTCCACTACTGTATATCGATGTTTTCATAGATAATGCAACATTAGCCGTAATTTTGACTCTGGTAGATGGATTTTCATGGTTTAATCAGGTTCCAATGGCTCTAATTGATAATTGTAAGACAACATTCATCACGAAGTATGGGATGTAATGTTATAAAATTATGCCTTTTGGGTTGAAGAGTGTAGGTGCAACATACCCAAGGATGGCAACCACTATGTTTCATGACATGATCCATAAAGAAGTGGAAGTGTATGTGGCTAATATGATAGTGAAGACAGATACAAGAGAAGGGCACTTTGAGGTATTGGAGAAGTTGATGCAGAGAGCAAAATAGTATAATATAAAGCTAAATTTGAAGAAGTATGTGTTCAGTGCAACATGTGGGAAAATATTGGGATTTATGATTAGTCGTAGAGGGATTGAGATTGATTTAGACAAGGTGAAAGCAATTAATGAGATGCCAGTTCCTAACACTGAGAAGGAAATTAAATATTTTTTGGACAAAATATAATTTATCAGTAGGTTCATTACAAAGTTGACGTCAGTGTGTGAAATTATTTTTAAGTTGTTATGGAAGAAAATGCAATTGGAGCAATGCTGGCATAAGAAGGAGAAGCAAGGGTTGAACACACCATCTACTACTTAAGTAAGAAGCTGTTGACATATAAAGAGAAGTATAGTTTACTTGAAAAGATTTATCTAGCAATGGTATGGGCAATAAAGAAGTTAAGGCATTACTTTCAGTCTTATAAGATCCAAGCAGTTTCAGATATTGACCCAATGATGTATCTGTACAAGGCACCTTCCTTGATAGGGAAATTGGCTAAATGGATTATATTATTGACTGAGTTTGATGTAGAGTATCTCCTTAGGAAGACTATGAAGGGCATGGAAATGACAGAATTCTTAGCCTTGAATTCAATCAATGATGATGAAGAAATTGACCTAAATCTCTTATATGATTTAAGTGTAGCCATTGAGTTACAGAGATGGAAAATGTACTTTGATAGAGCTGTGAATTAAATTAAGGCTAGTGTAGGAGTAATCTTGTTAATGCCAGAGGGAGAAGTGATGCCCATTGCCAAAAAATTAAATTTTTATGTCACAAATAATAAGGCAGAGTATGAAGCCTGGGCATTGGGAATAGAATCCCTTATAGTTATAGAAATCATAGAAGTAGAAATAAAAGGAGATTTAATGCTTGTGATAAATCAGACAACTGAAGAATAGGATCTAAAGGAACCGAATCTAAAGCCATATCGGGAACACCTCTACAGGTTAGCCCAATCCTTTTGAAAGTGCTAGTTCATCCATCTGCCGAGAAGTCAAAACCAAATGACTGATGCACTAGCCTCTCTAGCATTAGTATTGGAAGGTCCAGTCAGAATGCCTTTGAAACCACTAATCGTAATGCAGTCTCAGTTGCCATACTATAAATAGGAGGTTGTCATGGAGATGAGAGTGTGCAAGAAGCCATAGTTCTATGACATTTAGAGGCACTTGGAGGATATGGCTTATTCGGAGATGGCAAGTGGAAAGGACAGAGCAGTGATAAGGAAGCTTGCAGTAAAATACTTCTCACATCAAGGAATCCTATATAGGAGAACTTTAGATAGAATGCAACTTAAGTGCCTAATAGAAGAGAAAGCCAAAAAGGTAATAGATGAAGTGCACTATCGAGTCTGCAGTACACATATGAATGGAAAACCATTAGCTAGGAAAATCATAAGACTTGGTTTTTTTTGGGTCACAATGGTTCAAGACTACACGAAGTACATAATAAGATGTCATAAGTACCAGATACATGGGGATATAAGTCACTTACCTCCAACTGAATTACACCCCATAAGTTCTTCATGGCCATTCTCTGTGTGGGCGTTGGATATTATTAGAGAGACTCATCCAACTACTATAAACAGACACATATACATCTTTGTAGCAATGGACTACTTCACGAAGTGAGTCGAAGCTAAATCTTTTTCCAAATTAGGGGCAAAATAAGTGGTAAAGTTTATTGAGAAAAATGTTTTTTGTAGATATGGAATTCCTTACCATATTATATCAGATAATAGAGCTCAATTTCAAGGAGAAGTTAGGGAACTATTGAGGAGATATAAGGTGGAACATCATAAATCATCCCCTTAAAGACCATAAGCCAATGGTTATGTAGACGCTCCAAATAAGAGCCTCAAGAAAATACTCGCTAAAATGATGAAAACCCATAAGGACTGGGCTGACCTCCTGTTTTATGCTCTTTAGGGATATAGAACTGAAAGAAAGTATGTGTAGAGAAACAATGAAAATACGGAATTTAAAATTTTTCATTGCATGCAACATTTGCATCAACACATTACACTTCCATACCACATAGATCATATCACATGCACTCTTACATAGCTAAACATGCATAATGAATAATATATCAACAACATAGCAACCAAATCATGCTTTCAAGAAGAAGACCTAATAACTAAGAGATATTGTAACACTTACAAGCGCTTTAGTTGGTAGCACGCTCGAAAAGCTTTTGGTTGTTGGTAATCCACAAGCTTGAGCTCCCCAAGTGTGAAGCCTCTAGCTTGAAACACAAGGTTGGCAAGGAAGACCTCCAAGATTGGTGTTGTTCAAGTCTCAAGCCTCTCCCTTGTTGACCCAAAGAGCTTACAAGAACTCCTACCAAACAAGGATGTGTAGGACAATCAAGCAACCTTAGAAGATGATGGACTAAGAAGAAAGAACACAACACTTGTGTTTGTTTGATATCAAGAACACTTAGAAGAAGAAGATGAAGAAGACTCTCTCTACAACTTTTCTCTCT
>CATIWO010263409.1:0-12126 GCA_949673435.1 Macaranga tanarius | reverse complement strand
AATAATTGTGGGGGATACAGGGCCAACAACAACAATCAAAATAATGCCAATCGCTTCCTCAACCAATACCAAAACCCAATTGCCAATAGAACCATGAGAGAGTGTTTAAATTCCAATATGTAGCAAGATCAGAATCCTATTGTGCCTCTAGCGATTGTGGCAAATAACTTTGAGATCAAACCTTCCATGATTCAGATGATCCAAAGTTCACAGTTTCATGGACTACCTTCTGAGGACCCCATTGCATATATGCATCGGTTTATGGACTATTATGGAACTCTACATATGAATGGAGTGCCTTCAGAAGCTATCCGCCTTATTTTGTTTCCTTTCTCGCTCACAGACAAGGTAGCTAGATGGTTTGCAGTGTTACCTTCCAATTCTATAAGAACTTGGAATGAGATGTACATAGTCTTCTTCAATAAGTACTTTCCTCATACTAAAGCTTTGAGAATTAGAAGCGAGATGAATTCCTTTTTCCAGAGGGATGATGAGTCACTCTTTGAGGCTTGGGAGCGGTTCAAGGACTTACAGAGATAGTGTCATTCACACTTAATTCTAACTTGGGATTTAGTGCAGTCTTTTTATAAAGGCATTAATCTGATGGTGAGATGCAATATAGATGCAGCTTGTGGAGGCTCAATCATGAACAAAACACCAGAGGAGATTCTTGATTTGTTTGAAGAGATTGCTACAGCTCAACACCTATGGAACAATGAAAGAGCCATGATAATAAAAAAACAAGGCGTGATGGGAGTTGACGGGTTAACTATGGTGACTGCCAAGCTTGATGCCTTGGCCCACGAGCTGAAGAAGATGAATATGAATGATGTGTCTGCAACTTCAAATTATGAATTATGCAGGGGGGATCATGGAACAAATGAGTGTGTACTCATACAGAATGTGGAGAGTGCAAACTATGTGCAAAATAGAGGTAACCCCTACAGAAATTCCTACAACCCATCTTGGAGGAATCATCCTAACTTTTCGTGGAAGAACTAAGGGGAACAAGCACAGAATAGGCAACCACCATCAGGTTTTAGAAGCTTAACTTTTCCGTCTGCATCACCCAACTCAATAGGACAATAATTTATCTTTAGAAGGTAAGCTGGACAAGTTCATGGATATGATGGATAAGAAGATGAATTTTCAAAAAGATTCAAACCGGAAGCTAGAGGCGAGGATGGAACAGATTCAAAAAGATACTCAGTTGATGTTCAAGACTCACTCTTCCTCTATTCATAACCTGGAAGTACAAATGGGCCAGATAGCTAATGCCCTAACATCACGTAACTAAGGTAACTTGCCAAGCAATACTGAAATAAATCTGAGGGAGCAAGTGAAAGCCATAACCCTAAGAAGTGGTAAAGAGTTGGCACAGCCAAAGGAGCCCAACTCAATCAAACCAGAGTCGACCAAAATTGATGATAGTTCAAAGGAGGCAGTGAACAAAGAAGACTCACAGTTCAAGGAGAGCAGAGTAAGAGTATAAGAGCCACCCATTCCCTTTCCACAGAGACTGAAGAAGCAAGAGTATGATCCTCAGTTTTAAAAATTTCTGGATATGCTGAAAAAGATCCAGGTCAACATACCATTCATGGAAGCCATTGCTCAGATGCCGAAATATGCAAAATTTCTCAAAGACTTGATCTCCAATAAGAAGAAGCTGGAAGAACTAGAGACTATTACTTTAACCAAAGAATGCAGTGCTCTCATATCAAGTAAGCTTCCACATAAACTAAGGCACCCTGGAAGTCTGACCATTCCATGTGAGATAGGGAACATGTAGTTTCAGAAAGCATTGTGTGATTCGGGTGCATCCATAAACCTCATGCCCCTATCCATTTTTAAGAAACTGAATTTGAAGGCTAAAACTATAAGTATGACTCTTCAACTAGCATACCGCACCACGAAGAAACCATTGGGGATTGTTGAAGATGTACGGGTGAAGACAAAAAAATTTATATTCCCTATTGATTTTGTTATTCTTGATTTTGTAGAGGATGAAGAGGTGCCCTTGATTTTAGGTATGCCATTTTTGTACACTTCAAAATTATTGATAGATGTGCATGAAGGAACTCTCACCTTGAGAGTAGGGGAAGAAAAGTGTGTATTCGACATTTATAAGGCGAGTCAGTAGCCTGTTGATGGAGATTTCTGTATGCGCCTGGATGTAGTAGACAAATGTGTAGATGACATTTTTCATGCTCAAACTCAAGCTGTTGAATATGTTTTCCCAATGAAGGAATGTTCAAGCACAGTTTCTGAGCCTAACCCTCCCAAAAAGACCTTCATTTAATCTTAAAAATCCAACCCACAAAACCCTTTATTATTTCACCACCTACCCTTGAACTGAAACTCTTACCACCTCACCTTAGATATACCTTTCTAGGCGACAACTAAACTCTACCAGTCATTATCTCTTCCAAACTCACCTTTGAGAAAGAAACTTTACTCGTTGAGATGTTAAGAAGAAGGGTGAAGGCTACTGGGTGGCAAATTTTTGACATAAGGGGAATAAGTCCCCCCTATTGCATGCATAAGATACTGATGGAGAAAGGATGCAAGCCTACTATTGAATGATAGAGAAGGTTGAATCCGAATATGCAAGAAGTGGTGAAAAAAGAGATTGTCAAGCTTCTTGATGCAGACATTATATACCCAATCTCTGACTCTAGTTAGGTGAGCCCTATTCAGTGTATGCCAAAGAAAGGAGGAATAATTATAGTGGAGAATGAGGAAGTAGAGTTGATCTCTACTAGAGTTGTTAGTGGCTGGAAGGTCTGCATTGACTATAGGAAGCTCAATAATGCCACACGAAAAGATCACTTTCCCCTGCCATTCGTTGACTAGATGCTTGAAAGAATTATAGGCCATACTTTCTATTGTTTCTTTGATGGCTATTTGGGATACAATCAGATTGCCATAGCTCTAGAGGACCAAGAGAAGACAACGTTCACCTGTCCATATGGCACCTACGCTTATAGGAGGATGCCCTTCAGACTATACAATGCCCCTGCCACATTTCAACGTTGCATGACAGCCATCTTCTCAGACTTAGTTGAGGATATCATGGAAGTCTTTATGGATGACTTCTCAGTGTTTGGGGATGCAAATATGCTTTTGATAGGTTAAAGAAGGAACTCACATCAGCACCTATTGTAGTACCACTAGATTGGAGCCTTCCATTTGAACTGATGTGTGACACCAGTGACCAAGCTATAGGAGCTATATTGGGATAGCGCAAAGACAATCGGTTGTATGTTATTTATTACACTAGCAAAACTCTCTCAGAAGCATAACTCAACTATGCCACAACAAAGAAAGAAATGCTAGCTATTGTGTTTGCCTTTGATAAATTTTGGTCTTATCTCTTGGGATCAAAGGTGACTATTTATACAGACTATGCAACCATCAAATATTTGCTCACCAAAAAGGATTCTAAGTCGAGACTTATAAGATGGGTTATACTCTTATAAGAATTTGACATGGTAATCAAGGACAAGAAGGGATCTGAAAATCTAGTAGAAGATTATTTATCTAGAATAGAGAAAGAAAGGCACGAAGGCTTGACCATCAAGGAAACTTTCCTTGATGAAACACTACTGACTCTTCAGTATGCATTCACACCATGGTTCACAGATTTAGCAAACTTCTTGGCTTGTGGATAAGTTCTAGTGGACTATAGGTACCAACAGAAGAAGAAACTACAGCACGATGCTCGCCATTATATTTGGGATGAGCCATTCCTTTGGAAAATATGTAGTGATGAAATGGTGAGAAGATGTGTCCTGAATGAAGAAATACATAACATCTTACACCAGTGTCATAGCTCTCTTTATGCGGGACACTATGGACCAAATAAGATAGCTTCTAAGGTGCTAGAATGTGGATTCTTTTGGCCCTCGATCTTTAAGGATGCTAGAGCATTTGTGAATAGCTGTGATAATTTCCAAAGAAGTGGTGGAATGTTAAAAAAATATGAGATGCTTCAAATAAGAATTCTGGAAGTTGAACTTTTCGACGTGTAGGGGATCAACTTTATGGGACCATTCCCTTCATCTCAAGGTAACAAATACATTCTTGTATTTATGGATTACGTCTCTAAGTGGGTGGAAGCACAAGCTTGTATTACAAATGATGCCAGAATGGTGTGTAGATTTTTGAAAAAGATCTTTACAATATTTGGCACACCTAAAGCCATCATCAATTATGGTGGCAGCCACTTTTGTAACAAGTATTTTGATACCCTCTTGGCAAGATATAATGTCTGATATAAAGTCTCAACTTTTTACCATCTGTAAACTAAAGGGCAGGTGGAAGTGTGCAATCGAGAATTGAAACGAATCCTGGAGAAGACAATTAGGCACTCAAGGAAGGATTGGGCCAGTAAGCTCGATGATGCACTTTGGGCATATAGAACAACATACAAGACACCAATAGATCTGTCTCTATATCACTTAGTGTTTGGCAAAGCTTGCCACCTACTTGTTGAATTGGAACACAAGGCTTATTGGGTGATAAAATTTCTAAATTTTGATAGCAAGAAGGCCGGAGACAAGCGACTTCTCCAAATGAATGAGCTAAAAGAAACCAGGAACTTAGCCTATGAAAATGACAAGCTTTGCAAAGCCAAGACAAAAATGTATCATGACACTATGATTAGGCCAAAGAACTTCAAGACAAGAGATAAGGTTCTCTTTTAATTCACGACTCCACCTTTTTCCTAGAAAACTCAAGACTCGCTGGTCTGGCCCTTTCATAGTAATTGAAATATCTCTTTATGGGGCTGTGAATATCTAGAACAGTAAAGGGGAGACCTTCAAGGTGAATAGGCAGCGATTGAAACTCTACTTTAGGGGTGAAATACCACCACCTATACACAATCAAGCGTTGCAAGAGGCCACTACATCTTAGCAAAGTGTGCAACAACAATCTTCATCATATATGAACATTAAAGAGCAAGACGAAGTCACACTCAATTTTGAGTGTAGTATGGCGCTTATGGATGCAAGCGATACATTCACCTCAATGAAGCTTCCTACTATATCTTACTCCATTTCTAACTTATCATTTTCTAATATATTATGTGATTCTAGTTCTTCGATTAATCTGATGTCTTCTCTTAAGCAGCAATCTTCAATTAGGACCTTTGAAACCAATCAATCTCAGTCTTAAATTGGCTGATGAGTCCCGCGTGTATCCAAAAGGGGTGCTAGAAGATATATAGGTCATTGTAGGGGATTTTACATTTGTCATAAATTTTGTGGTGGTGGAACCATACAGGGGTGCCAACCCGAGGATGATTTTAGGAATGCCATTTCTCTTTACATTAAAAGCCATCTTCGACATTTATGAGGGTACACTCACACTGAGATGTGGTGGCCTAAGTCAAGTACATGACATATTCAAATCACACTCTACAACCGAGTCCCCCAGACCCAAATTCAGCCTACCATATGAGCTTATAAAGATAAGAGCGACAAGTTCAGGGCGGTCATGGACTCTCCCTCCACCTTAAAAATGCACCAACCATGGTCTAATTTAGGACCAAATATAAACAAAGCACTTCTTGGGAGATAACCCAGGCTTTATTTAGTTGTGTGTCATTTTTTTTATTTTTAGTTTAACTGATGCACCCCTACACCTCACGAATCTTTATTCTTTATGCAGAAAATCACAGAGGCTGAATTTATATGCAGGAGAAGCTTCCCCAAGTTCAAGACTTAATTCAACTCCTGCAGCTAAAAGGAAGTAACATAAGGCAGTTTTAATTACTTTTATTTTTATTTGTGTTGGCATTTTGGCATTTTCTTGTGTGTGATTATATGTATTAGTCTGTAACTAAAATTTAGTGTGAAGTGGGACCTTGTGTCATTTATTTTTAGTGCTACAAAATGTTTTCATGCATGCATCATTATTAAAAATTCTCACGTAGCACATGCATGCTATAATAAAGCACACCCGTGTAAGCGGGTCTGTGAAAAAAAAATAAAAATAAATAAAAGGCCATTGACACGGGCGTGTTGCTTATGCAACACACCCGTGCCATACCATTTTCATAGGCGTGCAATGTGATAGCACGCCTATGCCAAAAAAAGCCAAAAGACTTACATGGGCGTGCATAATGTGATAGCACGCCCATGTCATAAAAGACAAGAGCCACCCTTGCATGGGTGTGAATGGTGCATTACACGCCCATGCAAGCATGACATGGGCATGCCATGAAAACCACATGCCCATGCCATGCAAAACAAATAGAATTCACATGGGCATGTTGTTCCCTATGCACGCCTGTGTCATCTGTACTAAAGTCCAACACTGCACTAATTTTTAACACTGCATTAACATACAATACTGCACTAAAATCTAACACTCCACTAATTTTTAACACTGCACTAAAATCCAGCAATGCCATAATTTCAAACACTGCATTACATTCCAAGGCCGGCCCCCTATTCCAAGTCTTTCTTCAATTTCCCATAACTATCCCATTCCCAACACTCACATGTTTTACTTCTTCCATTTTTTTTATATAAATAGAAAGATTCTATTACCGTTTCTCACATTCCTTATATTTCTTTATATTCATCTCCTTTCTCTGCATACTATCCTACTCCTTTTTCTGCATATTTTCCTACCATTTTCTTTCAATTTACTTTCTCTTGCACATATTAACATGAGTAATATTCATAAGCGGCCTAGGCAAGCCTCCATAACTCAACCTTTTTCGCCCAATATAGAATTCCAGAACCCACTTCAAGAAAATAATTTTTGAATTCTATCACAAAGGCAGGTGTTGCCTAACAAATATATAGATGAGGACGCACTGAAATCTATTGGACTATGGGAGGAAGTTGACATGTATTTAAAGCACATTGGATGGGAAAAATGGGCAGCATTGAGGTATCCTTCCTATAAGACACTAATTTTTGAATTTCTTAGCATGTATACTTATCTTGAGGATGAAGAAATTATTCACTTTCGGCTAGGAAATAAAAGTTTTTCTCTGAGTGTCTATGATCTTAATGATACTCTTCAATTGCCTCGGTTAGAAGATAATGTGGGAGGATTTAACAAGAATGAATTCTAGTCTAAAATCATTGGTTTAAATGAACGATATAATCCTCGAAATGCCAAGAATAAAAAAATTGTGTCTCATGCCCTTAGATATCTGCATCATTTTTTTACTCATACCATTTATGGATGAAAGGAAAGTGATAGTGTGGTTAATTATAATGAACTTATGCTATTGTATTGTATGGTTAGTGGGCACAAAATTGACATGGCTACTACTTTTGCACTTAAATTTCATAATGTTAAGCATGGGCATGGTGTTATAAAAATAGGGGGATTGTCACTGCTATTGCTAAATTTGTTGGTTTTAATTTGGAGACTCTGCCCTACCAAAGTATTGAAAGTGATAGCCGAATAAGATTAACTATGATGTGGAATATGGGTTTAATTCAGTATGAGGCTCAAAGGCCAGTGTTACATCCTCATGAAGGTGGTGCACAACCTCCCCCTCATGTACCCGAAGTTGTCCTTTCTTTTAGTGTTCCACCATCTGTACCGGCACCTTCTATTGATGATGTAGTGTCTTGGATGCAAAATTTTGACACTCGGATGAGTGGTGTGGAAAACATGCTGGGTAGGATGAGTTATGATATGAATGCTTATTTTGCTCACCAAGGTTTTGTTCTTCCTCCATATCCTGCAGTCCCATATTCATCTGATTCATTTGTGGATGCCCCTGATGAAGCCTATGACCGAGACTCAATGGATGGAGCAGATTGATTTGGCTATTGTGTATTTTATTTTATTATTTATTTACATTCTCATGTTGCACTATTGTTCAATTACTGTCGTGTGTAAGGTTTTCATTATTAATTTTAATGTACGTGTTCTCATGCATTATTGTTATGTATTTGTTTTATGTTGCTCTGTTGCTCTGTTTCTATTTTTCTTTTCTGTATTTGTTGGTAGTTTATGTCCTATGGTCCAGCTTGCAAACTATTGGGGACAATGTTCGCACTAAGTGTGGGGGAGTACCTCGTTCTTTTTTATAATCTTTTAAATTTTATAGTCTATGTCGTTTTCAATTTTTTTTAGTTTAATTTATTAGTTTAAGTTCTGTCAATTTTAAATTCCGCAAGTATGAACTAAGATAATTAGTCTATAATTAGCATTGTCATTATTAAATTCTCCACATTTTTATTTTTGCTACTTGTTATAGTTATTAAATTTGCATATTAAATTGTAATTTGGATAGTTTAATTGATTTAGTATTCGGTTAATATTTGTAATATGAGGTTTAAAACTTTATTAATCATTTGAGAATTAGACTTTTTAATCTTTAATTAACTTAAATATATACCTTTCTTTTGAATTATTTAAAAGAATTTGTAGGTATAACTTGTGTAATCAAGGAGATTTGGATAGATTTTTGTTATTAGAAGATTTTTTTTCTATTGTATGATAATTTAGCTATTAAAAGTGAAAATATACCTACAGTTCTCGAATAAAGAATTAGGCCTGAAAAATAAGCACAAAAATAAAAGGTATATATTTAAGTTAATTAAAGATTAAAGATTAAAAAGTCTAATTCTCAAATGATTAACAAAGTTTTAAACCTCATATTACAAATATTAACCGAATACTAAATCAATTAAACTATCCAAATTACAATTTAATATACAAATTTGATAACTATAATAAGTAGCAAAAATAAAAATGTGGAGAATTTAATAATAACAATGCTAATTATGGACTAATTATCTTAGTTCATACCTGCGGAATTTAAAATTGATAGAACTTAAACTACTAAATAAAACTAAAAAAAATTGAAAATGACACAGACTAAAAATTACGACACAGACTATAAAATTTAAAAAATTATAAAAGAGAACGAGATACTCCCCCACACCTAGTGAGAACATTGTCCCCAATAGTTTGCAAGCTGGATCATAGGACATAAACTGCCAATAAATGCAAAAAAGAAAAATAGAAACAGAGCAACATAAAACAGAGACATAACAACAATGCATGAGCAATACATACATTAAAATTAATAATGAAAACCTTATATACGACAGCAATTGAACAGCAGCACAACATGAGAATGTAAATAAATAACAAAATAAAATACATAATAGCCAAATCAGTCTGCTCCATCCATTGAGTCTTGGTCATGGGCTTCATTAGGGGCATCCACAAATGAATCAGATGGAGATGGAACTGCAGGATATGGAGGAGGAATAAAACCTTGGTAAGCAAAATAAGCATTCATATCATGACTTATCCGACCCAACATGTTTTCCACACCACTCATCCGAGTGTCAAAATTTTGTATCCAAGACACTACATCATCAATAGAAGGTGGCGGTGCAGATGGTGGAACACTAGAAGAAGGGACAGCTTCGGGTACAGGTGCGGGAGGTTGTACACCACCTTCATGAGGATGTAACACTGGCCTTTGACCCTCATACTGAATTAAACCCATATTCCACATCATAATTAATCCTATTCGGTTATCACCTTCAATACTTTGGTAGGGCAGAGTCTCCAAATTAAAACCAACAAATTTAGCAATAGCAGTGATAATCCCCCTATTTTTATAACACCATGCCCATACTTAACATTATGAAGTTTAAATGCAAAAGTAGTAGCCATGTCAATTTTGTGCCCGCTAACCATACAATACAATAGCATAAGTTCATTAGAATTAACCATATTATCACTTTCCTTTCATCCATAAATAGTATGAGTAAAAAGACGATGTAGATATCTAAGGGCATGAGACACAATTTTTTTTATCCTTGGCATTTTAAGGATTATATTGTTCATTTAAACTAGTAATTTGAGACCAGAATTCATTCTTGTTAAACCCTCCCACGTTATCTTCTAACTGAGGCAATTGAAGAGCATCATTAAGATCATAGACACTCAGAGAAAAGATTTTATTTCTTAGCCGAAAGTGAATAATTGTTTCATCCTCAAAATAAGTATACATGCTAAAAAATTCAAAAATTAGTGTCTTATCGGAAGGATACCTCAATGCTGCCCATTTTTCCCATCCAATATGCTTTAAATACATGTCAACTTCCTCCCATAGTCCAACAGATTTCAGTGCGCCCTCATCCATATATTTTTTAGGCAACACCTGCCTTTGTGATATAATTCAAAAATCATTTTCTTAAAGTAGGTTTTGAAATTCTATGTTGGGCGGAAAAGGTTGAGTTGTGGAGGCTTGCCTAGGCCGCTTATGAATATTACTCATGTTAATGTGTGCAAGCGAAAGTAAATTAAAAGAAAAGGGTAGAAAAATATGTAGAGAAAGGAGTAGGACAATATGCAAAGAAAGGAGATGAATATAAAGAAATATAAGGAATGTGAGAAACGGTAAGAGAAGCTTTCTATTTATATAAAAAAAATGGAAGAAGTAAAACATTTGAGTGTTGGGAATGGGATAGTTGTGGGAAATTAAAGAAAGACTTAGAATAGGGGGCCAACCTTGGAATGTAATGCAATGTTTAAAATTATGGCAATATTGGATTTTAGTGCAGTGTTGGATTTTAGTTCACTGTTGTATGTTAATGCAATGTTGGACTTTAGTGCAAATGACAAAGGTGTGCATAAGGAACAATATGCCCATGTGAATTCTATTTATTTTGCATGGCATGGGCGTGTGGTTTGCATGGCACTCCTATGTCATGCTTGCATGGGCGTGGGATGCACCATGCATGCCCATACAAGGGTGGCTCTTGTCTTTTATGACATGGGCGTGCAACACACCATACAAAAGTGCAAATATGCCTACAGTTCTTGAATAAAAAATTAGGCCTGAAAAATAAGCACAAAAATAAAAGGGATTAAAGGAGCAAAAAGCTTTCAAAGCTGAAAATAAAAAGCTCCATTCTACTCCAATGCTCAAAATTGAGTAAGAGTAATCCAAAGGTAACTAATGGTGATATTCATACTTAGTAATATGGGAACGGTAGGGAATACCAAAGTTGGGAAGGATTCTAATCCCATAAAAAATTAAATAAATCAAAAATAGTTGTTTATCATACTTAGTTTAAAGGTTGACTAATAATAAAAATTTATTTGGCTTTCCTTGATTTATAAGTTTTAGTTACAAATTCTTTTTGAATAGTTCATCAGAAAGGTATACTTCACTTGGTAATATTTATAGTCTTGTTCTTGAATTATTAATGTGGTTTTACTGAATAGTACTTGTATTAATTTTATACTATACTGGTTGAACGATTTCAAATTCTTTTTAATGTATTTAGTTTGTAATTATGATGAGGTTCTTGCTTGAGGATAAGCAAAGTTCAAGTGTGGGGAGTTTGATAATTGCATTTATTTTGGAAAAATTAGGTTCATTTTAAGTATGATTAGTTTAGTTTTTAGTTCATTTTTAGGTAAATAATTGTTTATTTTTAATAATTCATAGAGTTGAATAATAGGAAATATTAGGAAATATAGGTTAATTAGATGAATATTTAGGCATAATTAATATAAATTAGGATTTTATATTTTATGATTAGTTTTTATTTTATTTTGTAGGTATTAAGGAAGACACGACCATGTGGATTGCCTTGCACGGATGTGTTGTAAAGGACAAAATCAAGAACCAAGTGCATGCCCATGCAAGTGAGGTTGCATGCCCATGTCACTAGATGACAAATTATCAAATGCACGCCCATGTTATTTGCAATGCACGCCCATGTTGAAGGCATGCACGGCCATGTCACTTGTTATGCATTGCCGTGCATATAAAGGACAAAGAAGGAAGAAAAATATATTGTGTTCAACCCTAGTACCCTGAAGACACATATATACATGTCGACAAGAAGAAAAATAAGAAAAAAATAATTTTAGGAGTCGACAAAAAAAACTAATTTTAGGAGCGGACAAAAGAAAATCAAGGAGCTGATTATCAAGGATTGGGGGGTTTCATTATTTTCTAATCTTTGTATCATTATTGATGATTTCTTTAGTCGTTTATTATTTTCTTATGTTTTTCATCATCATGATAGCTTAGTTTTATTTTGTGCTAGAGTTATCTTAGTAACCTATAGATGTATTGAATTTATATTTCTCTTTAATTGTAATCTCAGT